>JAGFMF010011386.1:3934960-3948134 GCA_019455555.1 Galemys pyrenaicus
GTAAGAGAGTTCCTTTTTCTCCACATCCTCACCAACATTTGTTGTTGCTACTTTTTTTGATATGTGCCATTCTCACTGGTGTGAGGTGGTATCTCATAGAGGTTTTGATGTGCATTTCTCTGATGACAAGAGAAGTTGAGCATTTTTTCCTATGCCTGTTGGCTATTTGCATTTCCTCTTTGGAGAATTGCCTTTTTAGCTTTTCTGCCCATTTTTGGACTGGGTTGTTCACTTTGTTTTTGTTTAGTCTGGTTAGTTCTTTGTGGATCTGTGTGATAAGTCCCTTGTCAGTAATGTTGTGTGCAAAGATTTTCTCCCAGTTGGTGGGTTGTCGCTTTGTTTTGGTTAGCGTATCTTTTGCTGTACAGAAGCTTTTAAGTTTGATGTCGTCCCAGCTGTTTATCTTCTCCTTCACTATCTTTGCTTTAGGTGTTGTCTCTCTAAAGATGTCATTGATGTGTATGTCATGTAGGGTTTTGCCTACTTTTTCTTCTAGATATTTTATGGTTTCAGGTCTTATGTCTAAGTCCTTAATTGATTTTGAGTTGACTTTTGTGCATGGTGAAAGGCAGTATTCTAGTTTCCTTCTTTTGCATGCAGCAGTCCAGCTTGCCCAGCAACACTTATTGAACAAGCTGTCTTTATTCCATTGCATATTCTTTGCTCCTTTGTCAAAGATTAGTTGTTCATAAGCTTGTGGGTTTGTTTCTGGGCTTTTTAAGAACAATGTACTTTGAATAAAACACAATGTTTTAATTTGTGGGTCATTTTAATGAACAACTTCATGACAAAACAAATTCAGGCACACCTCAAATCTGGTCTTTTTACATTTTTGTATCTTGACTTTCTACAAAATCACATATCACAGATTCATTTGTAATAAAATAACCACATTCACACTTCATATTTGTACCTGACAAGTACTCACTACTTATATTTATAATGTTCTTTTAAGTTGCAATAATTCTACATTACTTCTCTCACTTAAATGCTTCAAAATGAATCACTTTTGTAAATTGGGGACATAATGCCACCACAAAATGGCAAATTTAATGAGCATTAACAGTGGGATCTAGATGCTAGTCAGGATGAAATGGCAGAGCCCAGTCTTTGTAGCATATACTTAATATGAAAAAAAGTAGTAGCTGAAAAAAAAGGTGCTGGGATATTGGCTTAAGAAAATCAGAATTGAGGACTCCCTGGTGGTCTAAGAGGTCAAGACAAAGAACTATGAAGCTGTCCGTAGCCACTGCCGCATGGGTTCAGTCCCTCACCAAGGACGTGACCCACATAGCGCAGCAGACCTCTCCTGTCATGTCCACTGCTCTCCTCAGCAGTGTATTGCAGTCAATCTGCCTGTTCTGTCTCTGGTGAATCCTCTTACCCCCGGCACCTCTGGCCTATACCCCAGTTCTTGTATGCATAAATATATAAATCTTTAAAAATATAAAAATAAAAATCAGACAATCACAATTTCAGTATATTGAAAATCATTTCATGGTTTTGTTTGTCTTGAGAGAATACCAGCTTTCTGGAAGATAACTTAATGAACTAAAGAGCAATCTAGTTGAAACTCAGAAACACTATGTAGGTCCATAATCTTAAGGGTCTTTATAGGGTTACCACAAACTGGCAAGTGCTTTTTGCAAATTAGAAAACAACAACAACAACATACTTCTCAAGTTTAAGTACTGCATAACCCAAACAGCTTTACAGAGAAACTGTACTGAGACCAAGAGCGTAGCTGCCCTGGCTACACACACATGCATGTCTGTGCTGGCTTTTCATACAAACCCTCAGAAACAGGAATATGCAGCATCTGCAGTACACATATTCTTTATTTAGGCCCTTCCTCTTCCTCATTCTTCCAAAGTGTATGTGACAGTTTCAGAGTTAGAGTGGGAATGAACTGGGCAGAGAGAGGGGGGAGAGAGAAGCAGCCAAGTATACCCAATCTCTGCCCACTCACAAGTAGTTGCAATGCCCCAGCTATGACAACTAAAATTTCTCCGGATTGCCAAAATCAGTGGCAAAATCATCATAGAGTGAGACCCACTCTTTAGAGAAATATCTGCATTCTGACCTTTTAACTGGTAAAGAGTAACATTCTTTTAGAAAAAGAGAATGCAAAAAAAAAGATGTGATATTCCTTTAGAAACCTGACACTGTTTATTCTAGCTGAAAGGAAAAAAAAAATCACAACTTCATATAATTCATGTACTTCTTATAATTCATGTACTTTTAAATTGTGATGAGCTTTAATTCTTTAAGGGTAGTAGCAATAACTTCCATATCTTAAAATTTTCAATTGTAACAATAACTGTCATATAGAAAGTACTTAATGTTTGTTGAACAAATGAATAAACAAATTAGTGAACACAAAGGTATATATTTGTTTTAAATGCCATACATTACTTCTAGAATGTATGTCTGGTTTTGATATTAACTGATTATTAAAACTGCACTAGTTTAATCAAGTTGTTTTGTAAATCAGAACTTTAATGGGAAACAGGGTATGAAAAACAAATAATTGAGAAGCATAAAGCATTCCTGAGGTAAACTAGAGGGCCACATGTGATATGCCCCAATGCATGGAACAAAAATGCTGAGGCCTCTAGTGCCTTAAAATTTGAGGAAACAATATAAAGGAAAGAAGAGCAGTAAAAAGAAATGATATCCGTATGTGGAATAGTTTCTCCATTCCTCTGGATTTAAATATTAGGAGAGAAGCACAAATAGGACTCTCTATACTCTTCCCATTTGTTCACATAGTAAACAGGTATTGTGATCCGAATCAAGCAAATTGGAACCACACACTATTAACAAGTCTGGAAATGCTTCACAGCCTGCAAACAGTTACTTAATTCAGCAAGGACACTAAGAACAGCATAATAAACATGTCTCCAGTTTAAAAAAAAATCACGCTATTTCTTAAAATCTGACACAAAGGTAAAATTAAAGTTCTTTAAATGTATTATCTAAGAAAATATCATTAATGTTATCTGTGCAAGACAAAAATCTTTATCCTTAACTCTCTAGCCAGCTATTCAAAGCAAAAATAAATGTGAGATTTTTAGAGAACATAACTACTATGAAATACAAAACCCTTGTCTTACTATATGAAAGAAAATTATGATGTAACCCTAGTGAGTCATTATCACAATCAATTCTGATGATGCAACAATCTTTTAATATATATTGTTGCCATGATTCTTTAGACTAAATTCTGAGTTTTCATAATGAATAATCTCACAGCTGGTAATATATATCTGTAGTTCTTTAAACAGGACTGATAGATTTAAGCTACAACTCCTCCAAGACTGAAGATAAAGCTTAGGGAATAAAGCATTTGGTACCAGATATAAAATAGCAGCATATGACAGGTCACATGCAATCATTATTATTGATAATGTGAGGAAAGTTTTCAAGAAAAAAATTTAGTCAAGATGCTAAATTGCACCAAATTGCCTCTGCCACAGTGAATTTAACATTTATGAAAAGAATCTTAATGAAAAAATTCTAGCTAATAATATATAACAATACACTTTTTCCATCTACATAAATATGAGTTGCATAGAGGTAATTTTCTTCCTGAAATTAGTTATGTACATCTGGATGTAATATTTGGATCATGGCCTTGTTTTTGTGAGATAATGTTGTTTTATATAATATAAAAAAATGTCACAGCTGTGGATTGTTCCTATACATTTATTCTGGTACTTCTCTGTAACTACAGTAATGAAGTTGATCCTCTCCTGAGCACAAAAATCAGAGCTATTTGTCTGACTCTGCTGCAGCATGTTAAAGGATGGGTTCTACCAACAGAAATAAAAACGTAAGTGTAACTCAAGTTATAAGACAGTTTTTAAACTTTACAGTCTTGCTAGCAGTAAAGTCATCCCACTATATCTGATGATAAATTTAGTTCAATGAGTATGTTCAGATAAAATTGATGACATTCATTTTAATTTAGTATCTCCAAAGAAACAGAGAAACATCTTAGTAGTAGCAGTTGGCTTATTACCACTCATGAATTTTTCTAACTAAAAAAATAAATCCAACTAAATATATCAATAGAGATGTAAGATACATATGAATACATAACAAGTATTATGCTTCTCCAATGCTTCCATCATATGTATGATTTAATAACAATCATTAGCAGAAAACATGATTACAATCTATTACGTACAATTAATATTGAATCATTAATATTTTAAAAATAGTTGTTTTATTTTATAGTACTATCATTTTGCTGTTTTTGAAAAAAATCTATTTGCTGATCAATTTACTGACAAGAATCAGCAACATACAAAGTACAAATTTTTTGAAATTACATCTTCTGCCAAGATAGACATATATTAGCATAATGTAGCTTTTCCTAAATTTAGCAGGTCAGTTAAAAAGTCAGCTCGGTAACACTTGCAACTGGTAAACAATTATAATGATCACATCTTTATAGATAGTTGTAGAATAGATTAATTGTAAAATTCAGCTGGGGGGGGAGAGGAGAATCTGGTGAAAAGAAACTGAGGTAAAAATGTATATGAGCGCATGCTGAAGGGTAGGATGTAGACTTTGGGAAAAGTAAAGTCAAATAAAAACACTGAAAAATACATATTTAAGCAAAACCTTTGCTTTACCTTTTAGTAGTTAACCTTGTCATTTCCACAAAAACAATAGAAACTACAGGGGTTTTCAATAAAAGATCCTTTTGTGGCCTTCAGACTTAATTACCACCTACTTGAAACTTCTCTTTTATAGATTTAAGTCTGCACAAGGTCAGTTTCACATTTAGACTACAAAGGCTTCACATTTCACATTAATAAAATATTCTAACATGTAAAAGATTCTCCTTGCATCCATCCCACTACAAAGTATACTTCAAGCTTATTCCATAAAAAATTTACATGTGCAAATTTAATAAACAGTTTTTAAAAATACGAACTCAATGACATCTTTGTGTACCTGCCAGTATGGACCATAGTTCCTTGGATGCAGTAAACACAGTATTTCATCAACATCATGCATTCTCTAACACTTTTAACATCTCTAAAATATGGCTACATCTCACAACTGAGAGTGAAGCATAATTCGGTTGGTAGTATTTTTCTTTCATTAATGATATAAAAAAATAATACCTTTTACAAATGATGTTGCTTCAGATTAAATACAGTAATAAATAATTGCTCTGTTTAGATGAACTGAATTAAACCAGTGTAAATATGAGCTGTGTTTTCATTATTAATCTCAAGAAACTGAAACTTTTCATGCATTTTGATGCACTCTTTTGTATGTTAGTCTGTTTAAAAACTTACATTATCATATAGAATAGTGTATATCTTTTAAATTATCTTTCAAAACAATCCAAGGTTATATATCAAGACTGACGTAGGGAGACCCAAACTCAACCTTCCAATTTTTTAAATTTATTATTATGTGTTTTTTGAAGTTGAAAAAAATAAATCTACTGTACTGCAGAACAGAGTATGGTTAACCATTAGCCCAATGCTATACAGGAATCTCTGGTACCTTTTCATCTTGCATAACTGAAAGCTTACTCCCATTGAATAACCCCCCATTTCCTCCTCCTAAGCCATGGCCACTACCATTCTACTTCCTTCTTTTGTGAGTTCAAATACTTTAGATATCTCATACATGTGGAAACATATATTCCACATATGAATGGCTCAGCTTTCATGAATGACTTACTTCATTTAGCATAATATCTTCAAAGTCTATTCGCATATGACTGGATTTCCTTCTTTTCAAAGATTGAGTAACGCACCTTATTTTCTTTACCTATTCATCGATGGATGGACATTTACTATCTTCTACCACTTAAGCTACTGTGAATTATGCTGGAATAAATATGGGTGTGCAAATATGAGATCATGACTTCAATTCATTTTTAAAAAAGCCAAAGTGAAATACAGTATTTCTATTTCCTGGATTTTTGAGGAAGCTCTAGGTTGTATTCCACAGTGTTTGTGTAATTTTACCATTCTTCCAACAGCACAGAAGGGTTCCAATTTCTCCATAGCCTCACTAACTTTTGTTACTTTTTTTTCTTTTTTGTAGTAGCCATTCTATGAGGTGATATCTTACAGTGCTTTTGATTTATATTTCTCTGATAAGTGATGCTGAACATCTGTTCACACACCTGTTGACCATTTGCATGTCTTCTTTGAAGAACTGCTTATTTTAGTCCTTTACACATTTTTTAATCTTGTTATTTTGGATAGGTCACCCTATCATTTATGTGGCTTGCAAGTATTTTCTCCTATTCCAGATGTTACCTTTTCACTCTTTTGATTGTTTGATGTGCAGAATTTTGGTTTGATGTAGCTCCACTTATTTATATTTGCTTTCATTTGGTGTCACACTATAGACTTTTTGGTATCATTATCATGTCCAATGTCACAGAGTTTCTTTCCTGATTTCTACAAAGGGTCTTAAAGTTTTAGGTCTTATATTTAAGTCTTTAATCTATTTTGAGTTGATTTTGCAATTGATATAAAAGAACAATTTCATTCTTTTGTAGGTAGATATACTGTTTTCCTCAAAAAGGGACTACCCTTTCCATTACTAAAAGTGGTATATTGAAATTTACTTTTTTGTATGTTGTCATTTCTCCCTTCAGTTCCTGGTATTTAAACCTTATAAAATGCCTTCTTTGTGCCTTGTTTTTATTTAAAGTATATTTGATATAAGTAAGACCCTTCCTGTTCTCTTTGATTACCCTTTGCATTCATCTTTGCACTTTCAGTGTACGTGTGTTCTTAAATCTGAAGTGAATCTTTTGTAGACAGCATCCTGCTTTTAGTCCATTTAGATACTCTTGTCCATTGAATGGAGTGCTTAATCCTTTTAGATTTCAAGTTATTGACAAGGAAGGACATGATATTGCCATTTGGTTCATTATTTTGTCTTATATGTCTCTGTTCTCCTGTTCCCTCTCCTGCTGTCTTCATTTGTGTTTCACTGATTTTTTATTTTTGTAGTCACATACTCCCATTTCTAATTTCCTTCGCATATCTCTTAAAGGTGTTTTCTCTGTGTTACCATGAAGTTTATATAAAATACCTTACCATTATAAACTCTATTTTAAGCTGATAATAAACTTTTATTATATATAAAACCACTATAGTTTTACTTCTCTCCCTCCACACTTGCCACTGATGTCATTTATAGCTTTTATACTGTGTATCCATTAACATGCTTACAGTTATACTTATTTCATACTTTTATCTTTTAATCTCTGTTGGATTTACATACCAACATTACAGTATTATAGTATACTATATATATACCTATATATTTACCTTTCTGAGCCAACTTCATTTTCTCACATGCTATTAAATTGCAGTTTAGGATCGTTTTCTTATTCTTTATACTCTAAAAGCCATGTATATTTTATAAATAAAAATGGTGGAAAATATGTATCTATATCGTGTTGCAATTATATATCAAAACTGAGCATCCAAGATTAGGGGGTACTGAAGGAGCTATGTTCCCAAAACCACTAAAAGAGTTCTAGCCCATTATCTCAACCAATTTTAATACATACCAGTTCCTTTGCTCAGATATGGAGGCTTGAAGAACTTCACAACACCATAGACATTGACAATCATACCACTCTTGAGTTGGTTTAGTGGTGTATATATATAATGTGGTGCTGAAATCTAAAGAAAGAGAAGGCAATGAATATATAAAAATTTTGAGGTATTTACTCCAGAATCATTTTATGGTTAAATTTGTAAAATTACATCTCACTGCATTTATTCCTTTTTAAGAGTCTAAAAAGAGAGTGTATCCTAAAAAAAAAAAAAAAAAGAACATACAGATTATAAAGTTTATTATATAAACCAATGAGTTTTTCTTATAAATAACCTTGACTATAAATGGTATAATTTGGCATGATTTCTAAGAAATGGAGTTCAAAAGATCTAGGTATAGTTTTTAACCTTAATTACCATGACTTCAAAACTTATGATAATGTATAGTACATTTTTCCCCCTTTCCTGCTATAAAGATTTTACTTATGCCTAAAGAAGCCAGGCTTTTTTTTGATTTACAAATGATATACAGACATTGAAAATGGAAAAATAAGAAAAAATTTCTGAAATAATTGTACTTAATTTTAGGGAAAAAAGGAAGGTGACTTATAAGAATAAATCTGTATTTTAGTATAATAATCCTTAAAAAAATTTGGCTATCTGGTCCAATCATCCAACCAACCTACTCCTAATTGGAAATAAGGTTACAAGAAATTAGAAGATAAGTACTTAGTTGCTAAAATAACTATTCCCAATATACTATCTGAATAAGTATCTTCGGAATGTAGAGATGAATGGGGAAGGTCAACAAAGCTCAGTGTCCTTAAACCATTATCATCATTTACTTAATATACTGTTAATTCTTGACCAAAAACCAATTTCTTGATTATAATTTGTACTCATATATCAGCCAGTATACACAGCAGATAGGACAGAGCAGATAGCTTATTTATAGATTCATGGCTGTTTCAAATATTTGTAGTTGTCCTACCTATAACAAGTTTGGGAAATACTAATACCTGGGACAAATTCACATTTTTGAAAAAGGACATCAATTTTGTTATTATAACTTCCTAAATTTCTATTTCAGTATCATTCAGAAAATACAATCCATATAGGATTTTACAAAGTCTGGGGACCCTGTCCAATAGAAACTAAAGGTTCAGGAATATGCATAAAATAAACTTTTATTAAACGTTATCGATATAGGGCCTCCCTGGTGGTGCAGTAGGTTGAGCGCTGCACTGTGAAGGATCCACCTCACAGCAGCGCGAGTTCATTCCTGGCCAGGGAAGGGACCCACATGGTGCAGCAGACCTCTCCTGCCTCTCCCGCTGCTCCCCTCAGCAGTGTGTTTCAATTAATCTACCTGTTCTGCTTCCCACTTTGGTGAATCCTCTCACTGCCCACACCTCTAGCCTGTACCCCAGTGCTTATATGCTTAACTAAATAAATCTTTAAAAAAAAACCTCAACTTTATTGATATACAACCTTCTTTCCAATTTCATTGAACTACAAGTGAATTTAAATTGTAATGAAATAGGATTATGAGAACAAAACATTATAAAATATTGGGAAAAACACCTTAAATAATAAAGTATCCCAAGTATAAGTGTCTTTACTTAAAATTACAAATTTGTCAAGTCACAATTCAACATATAATCTGTTTAAATACAAGCTGATAAGAAACAAAGGAAATGAATTTTCCTCATGATTATAAGTACTAAAATCTATGTCTTCATAATATTTTTTTTCCATTTTAATTTTCTTGTGTTTGTAACATAAACAAAAATATCAGCGGATATTACAGATAACAAAATAACTAGATATCAATTACTAGCTAAATATGTAATTCAAATGTAACATATGATTATCAAAAGAATAGAGAATATGTTTTCCCATTTTATCTATACTATTTTAAAATCAGGCTATAAGGTATATCAAACATGTGCATATATATGTCTGTTTGTATGTATCATGTGTATGCATGTGTACATAATAAAGACTAAACTGAATATGAACTCACCAAAGGCATTGATTCTGTAGGACAATCTCTTACAGGTTTAACATAAACCTGAAAAAAAGATGGTTGGTTTATATCAAATGACCTCCAATATGATTACACACCTTTCATTTTAATGACACTATAAACTTAAGTATAAATTAAATTCACTAGAATGGCTTAAAGTTATGGTTTACAAATAAGACTGATGTAGGCAAAGTTGTCCAAATAAACTTAAATCTAATTTATTTATTTTAATATCACTGAACCACCCCAATTCAGGACTATAGTATTTGCAAAGTTTTTAAAATTTCAGTATTAAATAGTTATCATTAAAAAATCTTATCCATCTAGAATCATTCCAAAGATAAAGCCAAGGAAAAATTTTCTCTTTTAAATTTAAAATATTCAATTAAAATAATTTCATTAGACTAAATAATTTATCTGCAGATATACAGAAATACTGCTTACATTCCATCATGTTAGCTCAATTAAGTTATGATTAAATCAAAATTTATGAACTTACATAAACAGTTGACTTTAAGTCCTCAAATGCTTTCAAAAATAAACAATTTTTTCCATCTCTGCTTGTAGATGAAGATGCTGACAGAACAGTAAATCCAGCTACTGCAATGGTATCCTATGTAGGAAAAGAGGTTTTTAACCATCAAAACATCTATAATTTTGAACACTATATTAGTTTTTATCTTTATCAGATCTATAAAATGAAAAACTCAGCATAAATTTGCTTAATGCATTCTGAATATGAGATTAAGACTATCATATCCTTTAAAAGAGTTTGGGCTTGCTCTCTTGCCCCTCCGAGGTAACATATACCTGGGAGTCTTTATTCTTTATCCTTTTTTCCCTAAAGAAACTTTTCTTTCCAAGAAAAAAATAAGAGTATTTAATGTCACCATAGAAGAAAGTAACACCCCACTTCATGGAACAGGAAAATACTAAGTAAATTTTATGTATTTTGTGGGACTTTAAAAATCAATGTTTACCTCAATTTACATATAAGTTTACAAAAATAAACACAATGAAGATGAAGACCTAACAGGATCCCACAGTAATAAGAATATAATTTAAATGAAAGTAAATCTCAGAGTTGAAACTACATTGAGAAAGACATGCCATTAATAAGAAAACTCCATATTGTGATAATACTACAATATGTGCATATAAATTTATGGTATGAAATATAAATTAAAAATTTATGTTTATATACTAACAACTTAAGTCATTCTTCTTAGGTTTGTTAAGAGTAACAAAACAGCATTCTCCATTTACCCTTTATCGAGGGGTTGAGGACTTTGAAATGGGTCATGTTCTAGTGTTCTTTGTATGTACAGCGTATAGAACAAAGCAGGTCCTCCAACAAATTATCTCTGTATCAAAGGAGTTTATATTGCTATTCAAAATTCTCTGGCACTATTCAGATTTTTTAGATATGCAAGTTTCTGCCTTTTTATCCTTAAGGTGAGAATGCAAACATAACTTAGTCTATGCTAATACTTCTAAATAACAAAACTTTCCACAGTAAATAGGGAGAAGATTTTCCTTCTTACAGAAGATTTTGTTTCTACCATATTTTAGGCAGTTTTAGAAGGGGAATAAAATAAATATTAAAAATATTTTATTAAATTAAGTATTTATAAAATATTATTTTGGAATAAGTTACATTTACAAACTGAAAAATATGCAATGCTTTCAATTTTTCTCATACCAATACATTCTGATTTAAATGAAAAAAAATTCAGTCAAAGAGTTAAAGTTGTTTAATCAAAATAAGACAGAAGAAAAGTAGAAGTAGGGAAGTTATTGGTTTACAGATCTAAATTCTCTTAAAAGCATGTTATTTTCTATTTTACTTTAAAAAAATCTTACACATATTATATAGAAAGAAATATATTAAATGCATTGATTAGGGGTACAGATAGACATTTTATTTCTACTTGCCAATATAATCTAAACTTTTTTTTTCTAAATTTTTTCTAAATTTTTTTTTTTTCATGATGGAGAAAGCCCTTTAAGTGATTGAATCACCAGAGGGTGGACATCTGCACTCATAAGAAATTTTTCAGAAATCTATTATAAAATTAGCAACACAATTATGTAAAAAGTTGTAACTTTCCCTCTAGCTTACATTCAATAACATGGAAAAAAAAAAACCTAAAAGATTAGATAAAATAACATGCTTAATTTATTTCATTTTTCAACATGAATTTATATTGAGTATACATATAAAAGTGTCACTGACTGTCCTTGGTGGTCTCATCCCACCGACGTAGTCTGTTTTATCTCCCTCCATATACTTCCATTCGATGCTAGACAAAACCTAGAGGTTTTCTACATATCTGCTTATTCTGAGGCCCCACTAATATATCCCCTTCTTTATATCTCTGACCTTGCCTGTATTTGAAAGCTGGGCTACATATATATAAATGTATAAATATACCATCCTTGTGAACTATATTTTATATTATCTCTTTTCCAGAAAAAATAATAATTTTTCAACAAGCCTGTACAACATTTTAACATTGTTTTACCATGTGTTTATAAACTTTTATAATGTTTTTAATACCCTGAAAACTGTAAGCTCTTTGGGACTAAGAAAAATGTCTTACTAACCTGTACCTCAGGTAAGTGACTAGCTGCTGTTCATAATCAGTGGGCAACAAATTCCCACTTAGTGAATTAACACTGGTAAAAACTGAACTGCAGACCAAAACCAGAGTGGAAAGAATGAAAAGGTTCTTAGAATTCATTTCCCATGCATTTACAAATCATAATGGTTGTTAAATTAATTCAAATACCTAGATGATAAGTAAGTAATAGGCAGTATTAGTTTGTATACTCATTAGATTGAGGTGAAAAGCAAGATTTAATATGCATTGTTCTAAGTTCTAAATTTCTGAGAAGAACACACTAAAGTCATTCAAAGAACAGGAACTACACAGTTCAGTGTGGAGTGTATGTTCTGATATACACAGTAGGTGTTTATTGCAACCTGCTGAAAAAAGCATTAGGAAAAGAGCCTGAGAAGGTTACCATGCTAGTATTGCAATAAAAGTGATAAGACTTATCAATCTATGTGGTCGAGGGTTATAATGTGGAACCATACAAGGTATAGCTGAGATCTCTGAATTAACTTCGGTAACTCAGATATTAGCAAGTGGGTCATTTCCTTTTTGTGTATGTACTATCCTGTTGTGGTAATTTGGAAAAAGAGTAATAAGCCCTTGTCACTAAACAATCTCCTGCATAGCTGAGTCAACAGGAAAAGTTCTACCACTATCCTGGCTCAGAAAACAATAAGAGAAATAGTACAGGTCTTTTAACATGAAGAAGTATTTTTTAAAAAAGAGCAATCAACCTAAAAGGAAAAGAAATTAGAATGAGAAGAGGAATAGTTCACTTCTTTTAGTCTAAAGCTCTTGTTTTTCTGTTGTAAGTGCTAGACTCCATCCAGTACAACAGCAGGGGTGAAACCAAACATCCTTGTCTTATTCTTTTTTTTAAAATTTTTTTTATTAAAATATTTTAAAATTTACATATACTTGCCATTAATTGTAATCCCCATGTATTCCCCATCACCATCTCACCAGTG
>JAGFMF010011386.1:3949252-4077033 GCA_019455555.1 Galemys pyrenaicus
TGATGAAATTCATATGGAGACACAAAAGACCACGAATAGCCAAAGCTCTCCTAACTGACAAAAAGGGAAGTGGAGGGATCACACTTCCTGACTTCAAACCTTGTCTTATTCTTAATCTTAGGGGAAAACATTCAGTTTTTCACCATTAAGTATATTAGCTCTGGGTTTTCATAACTGCCCCTTATTATGCAAAGCAGGTTATCTATCCCTGTTTTCCCGTGTCTTGATTATAAGAGGATACATAATTTTGTTAAATGACTTTTTTGCATAAATTAATACAATCATTTTTTTCCTCCTTTGTTCAATTAACAGGATTTATTTTACAGTGATTGATTTTCTTATACTGAACCAAATTGCATTCTTGGGATAAATTCCACTTGGTCACAGCATCTACCAGTTTTAACAGGCTTAGTTCACATTGGTGGTAATATCTTGATGAAGATTTGCTGAAGATTTGGCAAGCATGTATTTTTGAAATAACTGAAAAATTTTATAAATATAGAGATAACGCTTATATTGTTCTTTTAGTAAGAATTATTTTTTAATTAAGGAGAAAATGTATCTACCTTTAAAATAACCTGTTGAATATTAAAATGAAGTGAGAGGAAAACTGTCCCTTTTTATGTTAATAGGTTTTACTGACCTTTTAGGATTGTTGCAATTTCAAAGATGTTGCTTTTTAAAGTATAATATTTAACATACCTGCCAGTAGTGATGTCTAAAATCATGCTTGTAAGGTGACTATAACATCATCAATAATTCTAACTCTATTCCTAAAATAAAGTAATATGAAAACATCTTACCCCTTTATAGAAAACTTTTGAACAGTCCTTTGCTAATTTTCCAAAAAATAATATATTTATAGTATTGATCTCTGCACTTGAATTTTCCAATTCTATAAAGGAAAAAAAAAAACACATACACAGAAACACACTTATTTAATATACAAGTTTAATACACACAATAAAATAGGTGAGTTACATTCTAAAAACTATTTGAAAGTGTGTTTATGAAGAAGAATTAAAATATTTACAATTTAATAACTTATATACTACAAAACCAATACACAGATTAAAATCAAAATTATAACAAGTTTCAAACAGAACATTCTACAAACTTTTGTAAATAGCACATTAACATCACATAATGACTTAGTATTTTTCCATGCTTGTAATCAAAATAAATTATTATTCAATTTTTATAGTGTACATCACCCCACAAATATTTGTTATAGTAATCTACATTCTCAGTACATTTAATTTTAACCTACATAAGTGTGCTCTTCTCTCTCAGCACCCATATATTGAAGAGTAGAAGCACACCATGTGTAGAGCTAAAACACTGGGTCATCTGTGAATGTGACAACGAAAATTACTTCATAAGAATGGACATTCTACAAGGAGTCTCTTTCAAATATTCTAGGCTTTGAGCAAGAAGCGCCATGATTTTCATTCTCTGATAGTCATGTCAGTAGGGCCAAATGCTAATACTTAATTGTATCATTTGAGAAAAGTATCGTTCATAATCAGCTTTCAGACATTCAACTACTGCAGAAAAATGCTCTCATATCAGACTTTCATGCATCTGTCAAATACATGAAAGAGCTTTCCAAAACTTGCAGTCTTCTTTGTATGACTTAGAACTCTATCTGGTCTACTGCACCTAGAAATGAAACAAGGCTGCCTATTGTTGCCTTTCACTCACCCCTTTGATCCAACTCCTCAAAACAAGTAAATACACAAACATTGATGTTCTTCAAATGCAAACTTTTTGGATATCTGTTCCTGACCATATTTGGTGTATCCATGATATACGGTATATTCCTTGGTGATAAGAGTATTAGAACTGGATTTACATTCCAGTCTTATAACAACCCTTCAGGATCAGATAAAAGAAAGAGGGCTTTTAGCAATTAAACACAGCAAAAGCCCTAGCTTACTTCCTGTATAGTTTTCAGGCTGCTGACAATGTAGGTAATTCCAGAAGAAGGCCAGCAGACTCAGTAAACCAGAAGAGTTAAGATTTAAGAGCCAAGGAAACTAAAATTTGTAGAACAGAATGCTGACATAAGGGAGGGCAAGGAGAGAGAGTTCACTGCACCATTATTTTCAATAGTCATAGGTTAGAAACAACCCATTCATAAATAATTGGATTAGTGGTATATAGACAAAATGGAATACTGTTCAGCTATACAGAAGATGGAATCCTTCCATTTGCAACAACATGGATGGATGTAGAAGGTGAGATAAGTTAGGAAAGACAACCACCATATGATTTCACTCACAGTACATACATAAAGAAAAAAAAAAAGTAAATAAAACAAAAAATAAACTTTTAGACTATCAGGCCAAATTACTGGTTACCAGAAGGAAGCAGAAACAGGGAGGTAAGTAAAAAAAAAAAAAATCAATTATATTGAGAAGGAAAGAACTGAACACTTAGTGGTGATTTTAATGTAGTATATAGAGACGCTATGTATAATGAAGCACAATTGAAACTTTTATGTTATAACGCAGTATCATGTCAGTAATTTATTTAAAAAAACTAAGTTTGCTAAGCTGTTTAGGTCACCTTAGTGAAATCAGAAGAAGTAGGGGAATCAGTCAAAATATGAGGTTAAAGGAAAGTGAAGTAAATTAGAAGCAATGAGGAAGAGAGAACAATGGAAAAAACTTAGTGAGGAAAAGACTTTATTCCCCAGCTTTTTATACTACAGTTTTTATCTTTACCCATAAGAAGTTATTTTTATGCTTAAGTGTATATGTGAGAGTATGTGTGTACATATACACATACATATATATGTATAGATATACAGTTACCCACTTTTAGATTAAAGGAAAAAAACAAAAATGAACCTTTTATATACCTTGTAGTCCAATTTTCAAAACAGCTTTTCTGTTTCCACCGTAAGTTAAATTAGAGATTAGTGCAAGTTTTCCCTGAAATGAGAGAAAAACAGTTAAAAGCCAAAAAACAGAAAAGCCAGTAGAGTTGATAATACCCAGATATAAGTAAAACTGGATTTTTTAAAAAATAGATTTTTATCTTCCAAGAAATCCCAGTACTATCACTATTTTTAAGACATGAGAGTGTCTCTTCTAGAGAAAAATCAGGAGTTCTAAAAATTTGAAGGAGTTCCATACTTTAGGTTCATAATTTAATTTCCTAAACCACCTTATTAGTTAAATATTTCCAATTACTTGACTTACACAGAAAGGTAAAAGAACCCCAGCTTCTTTTAACCTGTAATATTGTTTTCCACTAATGAAAAAAAAAAATGAAGGGTTTGCTCCTAGAAAGAAATGAAAATTTATAAAAGAACAATGAAAAAGTATAAAGCAATCACTTCAAAAATACAATGTGGACAAAGCAAGCACAAATACAGCTTCATCATATGAAAATATAAGTTACAGAAGCAGGAGAGGAGTAATGTTTGAAATAATGGTGAAACATTTTTCCAAGAATGAGGGAAATAAATCTTTATAATTCAGAAACAAAATCATTTCCAACCAGTATAAATAAAAATAAAATTACCCAATCCTGCCCAGTGGAAAGTCCTGGACACCAAAGGCAACAAGACAACTCTTAAAGCAACCAGGAGTGAGACCATTACCAGGGAAGAAAGTGGTTGGAAGTGAGAGAAAGTTAATAACACAGGTAAAACATTTAGACTGTAACAGATATTTCAAAAGCAGCAAGATCAGAAATATAGAATAAGTCATGCCTTCAAATGCTTAGAGTGTAACTATCAGTCTAGACTTCTATGTACCTCACTAAATAATTGGAGAGCTTTTCAGATAAAGGGACATTTTGTTCGTTGGATTATTTTTCAATTGCTATAGGCCCTCCATTATTTAAATTACCATTCAAAGATTTACTATAGAAAGAAAACTATACCCAGAAAATAGGAAGAGCAGCATGTATAAAGGATGCTAAGAATGATATTTATCATATTGACAAATGTAATAAATCTACATTAAAATTACCATAAAAATGACTACTCTTTGCATTTTAAAAGCAAGACATAATAACCACAATATTAGATGTGAATTACATGTTTAGGAAGGCAAACTATATGCTGCCTTTAACTAAATCTCCATAAATTTCAAAAAACTGAAATTTTGCAGAATTACAAATAAATAACATATTTAGACATCTCCATTCTACCCAATTTTATTGAATTTTTTATTTAACCTAACAGCCCATGTAATTACCCTTCCTCTTCATTCCTCCCTCACCAAATATATTTCTCTCATTATGTAAGTAAATATTTAGTCCAAACAAAGGAATTACAAAAACCTCCTGTTTTACCCCTTATTTTTCTATATCACCTCAGAATCTTGTTCATGCTATATTCAAAACGATTTTTCTTTTATTTCTATCTTTTCTTTTTCATTCCACTCTTTCACCCAAACTAGAACTATGGACCCAACTGTCTACTGGACATTATCAGATGGATACCTCCAAAAAAAATCTGAAAAATACCCAAAATTGATCTCACCACCTCTCCCTAATTGTGGGTCTCCCATTGTCATCTCAAGGCTGGCCAGAAATTATAAACATGGACGTTTTCCAAACACTTCTGGATCCTCTTTCCCTAGTTATAGCTGTAATTCCACTTTTTTATCCTGTCAGCTCTGAAGCACATCATCTAGATTTTAATTCTAGCTGGACCATTTACTAGCTGTATATATCTTAAGTCAATTACTTAACTCTTCCTCTACAATTAAGAAGTACCTACCCAAGTCACAGGGTCCAAATTATTTTTTTAATGATCCCATGTATTATGTAAACTACTTAAACTTTACCTCATTCATGGAAAGAACTCAATAAATGTTACCTTTTGCTATTATTATTTTAATACTATTTTTTCATTCTCACTCTTCTCATTTCCTTTGCCATAGGTCTCAACTCTTATGTAGATGACCACAACTACTTCTATGCCACTTAACTAAACATCCTTCTTTTAATCTTGCCCTCTCTAATGCTTTCTTCATCAAGAAGGCAGAGTAGTTTGAACTGAGTCAATGTCTTCCCTGTTTAAAATCTGTCAAGGGTCTCCCATCATTTTTAGCATACAAATTTCTCAACATGTACATGCTTTTATTCTAAATGAAAGTATAATCTCAGTCATTCTTTAAATTACAGCTCAACTTTCTTGACATAACTTGTCAGAACCAAAAGCTCTCTTCTAAATGTTCACATATCATAATGCTAATACCACGAGTTAGAATTAGACATTAGGTACCCCAACCTTTCAGAGCTGACAGGAATGAAATCATAAATCACTATACCTCCAAATTTATTTCAGAATATCAGACTTCAACTAATGTTTGTTTAATAAGTGCTGATTAAGAAAAACTAACATCAAAACATTGATAAAACCATTCCAAAAACTCATAAATAAGCTTAGCATAAAGTTCTTATTCGTTTTAGAAGGAAAAGAAGTTCTGATTATAAAAATTCTTACCTGGATATATTTCTTGCTATAATCACAACCTGGCTGTAGAGATCTAAAATCTACTTTATGCAATTTATTTACTAGATCAACTTCAGGCACCCCATTGACTTCTTTTATTAATTCAAGTGGCATCAGACCTGATTTACAGTGCCGTCCAAAGCAAATTCACCTAAGGAACTTGGCAAGTTGCTGCTGAAAACATTAAAACAAAAAGCATTTTGTTAAAATCAATAGTTTGCTTTAAGTATCTTTGACTTAGTTTTGCTGTTCTTTTTTATAAGTTAGTAACACAGGAGGTGGGGTAAGAGATGGTGAATTATCTGTAGATTTATTACAAGTATCAACGTTAAGTATTCTCCTAAGCATTGAAACGTAACCTTTTTCCCACTTAGTTTGCTTTTAAAATACCTCTAAAAAGCAGTATTAGGATCTGCAAAAACGTCCTATACCACTGCAGTTTAAAGTGTATAAGCTATTGAGAAAGGAAAAGGTGTTAGAAAGTTTGGGTTGTAACATTTCGTAAGCAAACTGTCTCCCAAAGTCGATGTTGCCTCCTCTCTCCAGCAATACATCCCTCCCTCCACACAATCGAAACGACTAATGAACTTAAAGTTAATATGTGCATTTTAGGTTGAACCTTTTTTCTCAAACCGCTTGACAAGGATGCTACTAGTGTCTATATTTAAGTATGAGCATCAGATTTCCCCAAACCTGTACAGCAAGCACCTTGAGAGCAGGAATTGCAGTAAGTCAAGTCAGTTACAATACGCCAACCAAGATGCCGAACACAGCGGACTCATAATACAATAAAGACAAGTGTGAAAAGTTTCTCTGCAGTAACAACACCAAACTTTGATCTGAACTGAGTAAGCCTCATTATAAAACCAGTACAGGTTCTGATGACAAAACGAACTACAACCTACTAAGAAATTAACTCACCGGCGCGCTATAAACAAACAAGGAAGAGTTTAGAACGGCGCGCGCGTGACGTCACACGTACGCCGGCGACCCAGACCCCCACGCATGCGTACAGGATCATTGTGTTAACTGCCGGTTCCCAGGCCAAAAGAGCCCTGGAAATTTCACGAAAGCTGAAAGATTTCGGCTCTAGGGGGAGCGTGAGGCCGGATGGATGTCTCATCCGGTGTTCTCCTCTCCCGGTGGCCTTTTAGTTTCCCGCGATCTCGGTTCGGGACGACGCAGGGGAAGCGGGCGCGGTTTGCTGCTGTATTTCTAAATTCTGTGAGCTATGAAGTCTTTCCAAAACGAGAGCGTTATTTAAAATTTCTTTTGTACATTGGAAATGCCTATGGGCCAGGCGCTTCTTTCGCCCTTCAGTTCTCTCACCCAGAAGTAGCCACCCAAATGTAGTTTTTACAAGGAAATAATTTTCACCAGTGAGTAACGCTTTCATACAGATTTAATTTTTAACCTTTTCATTGGTTTATAGGGTTATATCTGCAGAACAAAAAATAACTTTTTAAAGTAACTTTTCAGCAGGAAGCATTTAATGTTAACCCAATTTTCCTTTACTCTGCCTCCTGTAGTCACATACAATGTATAAAGGAGCAGGGATAACATTGATCTTAGGAGCTCCTCTTCATGCTTAAGTATGGCTCATCCTCATGCTCAGTATGGCTTAGATTGCTCCTTTCTGCTTTGGTCTCAACCAGGTCAGAAATTGGGTTCCTCCTTCCTATGCAAAACTCTTTATATTGGCTTTGGGTCATGGTCACTTTTATTTCACCTCCATCAATTATGTATCATCTTGAAACCAGTTTTCAACTTCTCTTGACTTTGGCATTTAAATACAATAATTCATCCACTGCCTAAGCTTATTAAGGACAGGACTTAAATGACTTGTTAAATAAACAAATCTTAAGGAAAGACTGTTTCTCTTTCCTAACCTCTGGCTTCCACCCCTAATTATCAACCTCTTCCCCATTATTACTGAAACTACCTTATTCAAAATCACTGAAGATCATTTTGTTGCTAAATCAAAAAAGGCACTTTTTACTCTTTAATATTTTGGAAGTTCATTTTGATTTTGCTACCAGGTATTCTTAATTTTCCTCTTTTAAAGTTTTTCCCCTTCCTCAACTTGGACTAAAGATGTCCATATTCTACTTTGATGAAGGTATCTAATGTTTATAGGGTATATACTTAGAAGTAAGCGTTTTTAAGTTAGTGGGGCAAAATACATCTGAGTCAAGAAAGTACTTATCAAGGAGAGAAGAGAATCACATGAGAAGGAGAGGTGACTTGTATGACCCTCTAGATTAATTGTGTGCCCTGCCATATAGATGAGAAAGATTATTTCTAGAAATAAACCTAATTCTGGATAATTCCCCCAATTTTCATTCTTCTAGTTAGTTTAGGAAGTAATAAGTTTTTTTTCAAGCCTGCAGGAACTCAGTCTCAGATTGAAATTCGCTACAGTGACATATCTTGGGAAGCTCTGTTCTGAACATTTTGGAAAGACCTATTTTTCTATGTCTTGAAGTAGCACAAAAAGCTTCTCCAAGACTAACTTTGTTTTTCTTTAAAAGGTGCAATGAAGAAAGTTTTGATATAAAAAATATAAAAGATCAATATAAGGAAGAATTAAAATGAGATTTCAACTAATAAATAATGAGTGTTAAAAATGGGATGGGTAGTTTTGAAATAAAAGTATAAATATAAGAATGTGGTGCTATTATAAGTAATAAAAAATGAGAGGATTTAATCTGAATGCATAGTGTTTCTTCCCTTATTAGCATTTTCAAATTGCTCTTTGCTACTTACTTTTTAACGTTGAAAGTTTTAGTTGAATTGCTTAGTCACTGCACATTTCAAACTTACTTCCTTTGCATTAATTTCAGGATCATTAATTCGTTCTTATTGCCATCAACTATCTTCCTACTGCATCTCACTTCAGAATGAGAACATCACCTTCTACTTACTCCTGAGATGTCCCAGCAGTATTTGGTAGGCAACATTGTTTATAGTTCATTCTCCTATAGATATAATAGCATTTATAGGCAATTCTAATGAACATCTTGATCAATACATGAAAAAACCCATTTCAATAAAATATAAAATTTTTACTAGAAAAAGCAACTTGAAATATCAGTGTTTACTAAATATGCCTTCCCCCAAACCTGTATTTTGATATTATTTTTTAATATTTTGCATGTATAACTTCCAGTTTCCTTCAAATCAAACCTTGTCTAAAAGGAAAAGTCTGAAATCTTGTCTAAGATTACAGAATTCCATGATTACATGAATGACTGAGCACCAAAAATAAGAGTCCAAAGCTGTTAGTATTACAGGGTTCCTACTGTTTGAACCAAACCATGGACTAAGTGAGAAGAGCCAAAATTTCATCAGGAAGAGGAGTGGGTCATTCTCATAGGATTGTGCTACATGCACAATCAAAAGCACAAAGTTGAGATAAGGTCTCAACAGATAAAACCTTTGTTAAGTTATAACAAAATATAAGGTTAAAAAAATTCATACACAAATATTAACATGAATGTTAATTCAGAAAAAAAATATTTTCTAACAATCAAGCTAATAGAAAACAAAACCGTTTCCTTTGTGTGGGAAGAAATGTTAATTCAGAAAAAAAATATTTTCTAACAATCAAGCTAATAGAAAACAAAACCGTTTCCTTTGTGTGGGAAGAACTGTATTGCCTAAGAAAATGATCAGTTCTAGAGGTTTCTCTGTAGAGGTGGGAAGGAGAGAAAATCTAAAAAGGAACTAGCAAAAAACTAAAGTTATGAACTCACAGGAAATATATAAGACATTTCATTTATGTTCAGATTACTCAAATATAATCGAAGGGACAGCATCATCTTGCACAAGCAGCTTTTGGTTTGGACTACTGGACACTGCAAACACTATATAAGGTAGGATAGATGGCCATTTGTGGCCTTGGAAATGCTTTTCTTTTTCCTTATCTTCCCTATATTCCCCTTGAAAATTATCCCTGTTGTTGCACTCTGAATCTGAGTAGTGTCTTGCAGTTCTAACTGCACAGATGAAGCCATGAACTGTGACATTTCTCCAGGTTTGCATGGTTTTGTTCACCCTGTTTAATGTTTAGATGACTCCTTTTCTGTATGCTCTACAGTTATACCATGAGGATATTGACCTGAAAAATTCTTCAGTAGAATCTTTTTTCTATGTCAGATTAGACTAAAAGTTATGTTAAGGGGTTGTTTTGGAGAAACTATGATCTAACTCTAAATGTTGGTGAGTTTGATAACAGGTAGCAATTTGTTTCTCTTTCTTTTCCTTCTTTTTCTGAGAGGTTAAAAATAGACACAATAAAAAAAAAACTTATGAGTATTTTAAATAATGTAAAAATTGATTAATAGTTACATTTTTAATTTCTTCCTAGTTACTTAGAATAATTGAGAACCATTGCTTTATGTTCAAAGTGTATTTTTAAGTAAAGAACATTTTGTAACTTTGTCAGATCTTTTTTCTATTAAATAGAATCTGCATATATTCATTATTTTAGTACATTTTTACAGGAAATTGAAAAGTCAATACTATAGAGACTCCTTGATAAAACCTGAGGGCATTCATTTTTCACTTGTGTTCAAAGCAGTGAGACTTTCTATAACTAAATGATAATTTGTCTTTATTCCACACAACTTGCCCATCAAAGATTGTATATTGTTCTAATGATAGGGTTATAGCTACTATATTAATTAGAGAATAAATATCATTTGTGTTGATCCTACTTTTATCTAGTGCTCGAGTAAAAAATTAGCTCATGTTATCTTTCCTATTATTAGAGAAGAATAGAAATGATTACTATATAATCACATAGGAAAAACTTCAGTTTAATTAGGGTATATTCAACCCAGAGCGTAGTGTCAGAGTCTGGCACAATCAGAAGAATAGAATAGATGGGGGAAAAAAATACTTTGCCATTCCTACTTATTTTCATATTATGATGGTGTAAAGGGGTCCAAAATACAAATGAATGTTTGCTTAATGGTCTTATATGTCTATTAGAATGAAAGGAAAAGTTAAAGAGGACATTTATTTATTCTACTTTGTTCATTTGATTTTGACAATCAGAAGTTTTTTTCTAGGGCCTCCATGGTAGCCTAGACGTTAGTCTCAGTGCTGTTACCACTACTGCCGGAGTTCAATCCCCTGTCAGTGAGCTAAACCACACGGCTCAACAGACCTCTCCTGTCTCAGCCATTGCTCCCCTTAGCAGTGCATTTTAGTAGATCTGCCCGTTCTGCTCACCACTCTGTCTCTTGCCAATTCTCACACAGACACCCCCCCCCACACACACACTTCCCACACCTCTGGCCTATACCCCAGTTCCTCTATGCATAAATAAATAAATTTTAAAAAATAAAGTTTTTATTACTCTAATGTACTGATTTTATTGATAGTAGACTTCCAAATGTTAATAATATTGTGATTAATATATTTCCTAATTTTACCCTATATTAGAAATCCCTCTTTTCATTTGTGCCTGATACATTTTATATCAAACTATTCCTCCTCTAGTTTACTTACCTTGGCCACAGTTACAGATTCAGGATTGAGCATGAGACCCAATGTAACCCAAAGAAAGATGGAGAAATAATAGCTGGAACTTCTAGGATAGTGTTTTCTCTCTATATATAATATAGCAAATCATTCTACCCTTACACTGGTACCCATTACTCCTGGCAGCTATCCCATGACTAAGAAGGAGCCAGATTTAAGATACAGTCAGCCTGTGATGACTAAGTAGAATGTCAGATTTTTAAAATAAAATCCTACAATCTTAATGACAATATTAGGACCTCCATTCAACTATTGCTAATTCCAAAATCTCACAGATCTCTGAATATCTAGTTACATGAGCTAGCAAATTTCCATATTTTAATGTAATTTTGAGTTTTTAGTTTTCTGTCACTAGCTGCCAGAAGCAGCCTTCTGTCAGGAGCACAACAGGGAATTCATAGGCACAAAGCATTTAATACCACTCATAATCCTCTTTTAGCAAAGTCTGTTAATAGAGAAGAATTTTTTTTTTTAAAAATCAGTTTTTTATAATTCTCATTTGAACTTCTGATTTATCCACCAGCCCACAATACCTTCACATTACATTGGTGAATTCCATATGCCTTCCCAATTTCAGTTATTGATGTCTAAATCTAAAACCTATACATCTCATGAATTCCAGACTTGTATTTTCAACTACATACTAGATCTCCTTGTTTGGATTTCTAGAAATTACCTTCAACTTTCAGATAACAGGCCCCAAAGAGAAATCTCACCCTACTAAAGCAACAGCTTCCTAAAATTCCATTATTATCTAAGTCTCTTTAAATTCCGTTTTTTCTTACATCAATTCCCCACATAAAACCCACAGTGATTCTGTTGTAATATGTTTAGAATATGTCACTCCCCATTGTATTATCTTTCAGTGATTTTTCTTCACACCCAGAAAGAAATAATGTGGCTTCTCACAACCTTCACCTCTATATTCAAACTTCTCCTTAATCTTGCTCCTCAACAATACTGACTCTCTTGCTAGTTTTGAAATATCCCAAACATACTACCTAAACATCTTTTCCTTAATATCTGTAAAACTCACTCACTTTCTTTAGATCTCTGCTAGTAAGTCACATTACCAGAGTCCTTTCCTAACCATTCATTCACTACTCCTTGACCATCTTGTATTTGTTTTAAAGTAAATGGATGACCGTATATTAGTAACCTACATTGCAGTGTCTGAGATCCAGATCTGTTGTATTTGATCATCTATTCTTAGACTTTTCAATTGTAACTGCTTATATTATTTTGAAATGGGTTTCTTTCATTTGTAAGAAAATAACATATGTTGTTATTCTCCACGGACCACGAATTGAATTTGAATATACTACTTGAACCTCACTCGAAGCTATTGGAATCTCCTTTCTTTACTAGCACCATTGCTATTTCCTTTGTGAGACTGAGACTCTGTCCACATGTCTTAGTAAGGCAGTAGAACACCTGGCAAAGGCAAGGTGAGGGAGAATTCTTGGATCTTACAAGGAGAAGTCATATCGAGAAGACTTTAAACAGAGATGTGACCTTCAGTGTATGATGCAATGGGCCTTAGGTCACTCACAGTTCCATATGCCCTACAGTCCACTGTCAGGACCCCCATTGACCAAAATTAACCAGAATCCAGAGGATATATTGTGGCAGTGATTAGTTCATAGATATTGGACTTCTCAGGGAGAGAATAAGTCAAAAGAGAAAGGTGAGAAGATCTAGGAAGGTAAACACAAGACAGAGGGCATATCTTTCTAGGAACCTTATTTATTTTTTGAAGATTATTTCCAGAGAGTAGAATTAGAAGGTTACTTACAACCCAAGGGATTTCTGAATAAAAAGGAACAAGTCCAGATAGTGAGAGCCTCAAGAGAAATCAAACTTCATTCAAATCATTTGTTTTTAAAGATAAAAGAGCAATCTCTGAGAAAACTATATTAAAAACACTTTTCAGGACACACTGAGATGTATGATAAATTGTTAATCTAGTTCCAGTTTCTTAGAGGTTTTTCTTGTATATACAAATTTTTATTATACTATTTTAGCCCTACTTAGATCTTAGAGGCCTGTGTAAAGAAGTATGAAATATTAATTTGTACTTGAAATATTAAAATTTAAAAAAAAACTCACAGTTTTATAAGGGGAGATTTCTATAGGTCTAATTTAAATTTCACAATTTTACAGCTTTCCACAGAATTAAATAATGGAATGCACACTATAGTTAATTTTATATTACTGGATTAATTGTATGTTGTATAGTTTGATAACATTCAGTTAGCTCAAAATGTTAATATAAATTATCATCTGCATATTTGCCATTTTTAAATGAAAGTAAATAGAGCAATAAATTATGTGGGAATCATTCAAGTGAGAGTGTAAATATCCACATTTTGCAAAGATTCATCATTGCTATGCCTGTCCCCTAATATTTGCATTCTGTGATACTGCCACTACTAAAATAGCAGTCATGGACCCTACTGAGTATGTAAAACCCCCAAATAATATAAATTACAAATTTTAAAGGTCTCTTTCAATTGAGATCATTATATAATAAAATATCCAAAATATTCTTCAGAATCTTTTTACCATAAGTTATTGTGTTTTAGTGCATAAGGTATAAGCAGATCATGCCTCTACTATCATTACCTTTATTTTTTTTTAAAGATTTATTTATTTATGCATACAAGCACTGGGGTACAGGCCAGAGGTGTGGGGGTGTGTGTGTGTGAGAGGATTCACCACAGAGAGCGGGGAGCAGAACAGGCAGATCAACGGAAGTACACTGCTGAGGGGAGCAGCGGGCACAGCAGGAGAGGTCTGCCATGCCATGTGGGTCCCTCCCTGGCCGGCGGCAGGGATCGAACTCATGCTGCAGTGGCTGCGGTTTGCTTCATAGTGCGGTGTTTAACCCACTGCGCCACCAGGGAGGCCCTACTATCATTACCTTTAGAAGCTGCTTCATTCTCCATTCCTTAAATACATATTGAAGAACATTCTTCAAGCAGCAAAAAGACTATTAATCATAGCAACTGCTAAATAAGGGCATTAGACAAAGATGAAATATGAAACAGAAGTACCCTCTCCATAATCTTAAAATGACACACACGTGTATATATGCTACAAAATATATCTACATTTGTATTGAAAAACTTCAGTATCATCCATCTATTAACCATGCAATTTGAGGAATTCATTAAGTATAGAAAATAGAGAAAAGAGGTTCATGTAAACCACAGCTCAAAAGACACACAGAAGATGATTGAGCAGCAGATGTGAAATGGTACCAAAGGATGCTTCAAGTCCAGAGCCAACTCATTCAAACAGTTGAGGAAAACCCCAGAGAAAGGATTATTTGGCTGAGTGCATGTGGAATAGCTAGAAAGAGTCCTCTTTTTCCCTGGGCATCAGCTGCATTCATCCTCAGAGCAAAGTAGTAAGGGTGAGTGCTTGCATCATTGAAGTCATACATAATCAGTCAGAAATGTCTGCCACAGTCTACTAGCATTTACCTCCACAATTTCCTAAGGCCAGCTCAGATGTCAGGACATACATCCATAACCAGGCAAAATTTCCTTTGAAGGAAATTTTTCTTAATGTAAGTCCAAATCCCAGTTTGACAAGAAATTAATCTAAAGATTTTAGAGAGAAAATATGAGACTTTAAAAGGAATGTAATTAACATCTTCAGAGTGAGTCAAACTTTTACAAAAATATTAGAAATAATAAAGGGCCTAATGTAGAGTCATAAATAAGTACAAATTAATTAATATAAAAACTGAAAAAACTAAATTTTAAAGAATAAATAAAATGGGTAATATTCTGGGGAGGTATAAGTTATTCAAATTGGACCTGGAGTCATAGAAACTAAGATTCAATGAATAACTTCAGATCAAATGAATAAGATGATAAAAAATACACCCAAAAGGTACACAGTGCATTAAGCTGGAGGAGAAACAAAATCTCTACTTATTTCTATCAAGAAAATGAAATTTTATCTCAGATGTTATTATAACCAATAATCCCAAGCTTTAACATATGTTTATAAGGCATACCAAGTACATTGACCATTAAAGCATATTGAGATAAAAGACTGAGAAAGATCATCAGTCACTGCAAATCTGAACAAATGTAGTTGAGACCACTAGTGGAAAATCATTTCTTATGTTAGATATAAAGATCATGTGTGTAAGCTGAAAAAAGTCTTCCTGATCCTTGTTTGTCCTCATGGAGTAGCAAAGGAGATGGAGCTGTAGGGTTAAAGAGGAAATTTCCACAATCCCGTTGGGTTCCTTTGAGATATTAGAACGATCAAACTAACATAGGACAGACTTGTGGGAGGAAAAACCAAACAAAACAAGTTTGATTACATAATATGGAGACTGCACATAAATGTGAATGCTAAACCCAATAGGGCAAGGTGAGAGTGAATAGATTAAGATAAGGACTGGGACAGCGACCTTGGGCTTCAAAGGAAGATGAGGTAGATTCACTTAAGGCAGAAATGGCGAGTCATATGACAAAGGCCATATATACTTCAATAGTTCCATCTTTACTAAGAATTCCAGTCTCTTTTTGTCCAAATTTCTTTCACGTGCACTTTAGCTTTTCAATGCCCACCTTTCCAAAATAATCTTCTGTACTATTTTTAATATTCTAAAAATACATGTAACTGTTTTGATTACAGTGTGAATTGTGTGTGTGTGTGTGTGTGTGTGTGGTGGGCACTATGTGTTTATCAGTTCGGTAAGTTTAACAGTTATTTTGGCCACTGTCACTCACTGGTTAATTTTGAATTTGCAATGTAGAGGAACATAGAAATGCTGGTAAATTGAAATCTTCCCTGTAGACTTTTCATCTTATTTTAAATTCTAAGCATCAAGCTTTATTTTTTCTGATCAATTTTGTCTGGCTAGAATTAGCTTATTGTTTTTGACCTGGTCTTTCTGATGCCAGTGCGTAATTGTTACTGATTGTTAAAGGGTCTTTGTCTGGCTTTCACCAGTTAATCCAAATCAGATTTGAAGGAGACAATAACTGGTTTCAAGTGAGGAATGTTTATTGTGGATCACACCATAAGGGGGAGAGGAGAGGGCAACTGCCCTGAGCCATGATCTCCCACTTGAGAGTGATCCTGGTTTGAAGGGGTTGATCACCAAGACAGGGTGGCAGGGAAGCAGGTTATTGGCTAGCTTTGGCTTTATCAGCAGGGTATTGGTTTCAGTACTGTTAAGCACCTACATGTGTTCTACCTGGTCTCACATTTACCACACACAATGTCTGGAAGCACATTTGATTAGGTTTTCAAAAACAGGAAGGATCCTGTTGACCCAATAACACAAACAAGGGGCCATGTAACACCACCTAAACTATTAGTTTTGCTTTCAGTTTTTGTTTTATTTTCCACCATGTGAAAAACTCACTTGTCTTATTCTCTAGAGCAAGCCAATACCCAGAAAGTTTGCAACATGACAAGTGTGAAAATATTTGTTATTTAACACATGCTACAAAAATACATTAGATAATATTTCTCAAACTAGCATTTAATATTTATATATGCCATTCAGTGTTCTAATTTGAAATCTCAACCCTTACCCCAACTCTATGAAGTAGTACTATTATCATTCCATTTACAGATGACTAAACTGCTATACTGAGATTATGTCCCTTATCCAGAAAAAAATCTTAGATAATAAGTAGTATAACTAAAGTTAGAGCCCAGGAAATCTCAAACCAGGATTTTTTTTTGTTAGATTTATTTAATTATATTTGACATCATTTGTAGTCCCCAGGGAGTTCTCACCACCATTTCAGCCATGCACCATCACCTCAGTCCCTTGTGCTCTTTCTGCCCTCATCCCAGACTCTATGTCACTCTCCCTCTGAATGATCCCTTTGGTTTATCTTTGATCTTTTGTTCTTGTTGTGTTTTTGTTTGTTTGCTTATTGTTTGTTTGTTTTTGGCTGTAATTGCTCATTTCCTTGAGCTCTCTCTTATTTTTTTTGTAGTTGTTCCTTTACATTTCTCCTAAAAGTGAAGCCATCCAATATTTTTCTCTTGCTTTCTGACTTGTTTCACTGAGTATAATTCCTTCTGGCTCCATCCATGTTTCTAAAATGACTTTATCATTTTTGATTGCTGAATAGCATTTCATTGTTTATATATACCTCATTTTCTTGATCCAGTCATCTACTTGTAGGCATTTGGATTGTTTCTAGGTCTTACCAATCATAAATAGTGCTGCAGTAAACATGGGGGTACAGGTATTCTTTTGGATTGATATTTTTGTGTCCTTTGGGTAGAGCCCTAGGAGTGGAATTGCTGGGTCATATGGTAGCTCTATTTTTAGTAGATTGAGGAACCTCCATATGGCCTTCCATAGTGGTTGAGTGGTCGGGTTGACTTGCATTCCCACCAGCAGCATAGTAGAGTTCCTTTTTCTTCACATACTCGCCAACATTTGTTGTTATTTTCAAACCACAGTTTTTCCTTAATCATGCTCAACTTCTGTTCCATGCCAGTGTATAATTCTGTAGTTAAATCACAGTTTTTACTATATGACGGACAAATTCAGTTATTGTTATTACTGATGAAAACATTGGCAGTATAGTAAAATGCTTTGTGTGTTTATGCTCAGAAATATATTTTACCATTTTTTTTTAGTTCTAGAAAACTTTTTTTATAGTAACAGTTAAATAGCATAGTCTTAGACACTAAGAAGTGAAAAGTGATTTAATTAAGTTCCATAACTGGATCTGAGCATTTTTATCTTGGGTTAAAGTTGAAGCACTTAAATATTTTGAAACTGATATTTTATTAAAATGAATAGAAGAAATTCACACCTTTTTTGGTGTTGAGTTGTTCCAGGCTGGCTTCATAGCAGTTTTCAAGAAGGTAGTACATTGATTAACAAAAGGAAAGCTATATCTGCAAGTAGAGAAGCTTTCTGTTCCATTTGGTTATTGGAATCTTAAGTTGTGAGAACACAGCAAAATTGATTGTATACCCTTACAATCTATTCATTTATAGAATTCAAGTAAAATTTAAAATAAATCATCTGAGAAATGAATTTTTTTAAATTTACTGTTGATTCTTTTATTTAGTCATTATATCATCCTGATCTTCAAAGTCTTTCTGTGAACACACATGTATAAGAAAACTACTAGGTTAACTTTAGCAACAATGAGAATCTCTATAGAAAATTCAAATATGACAAATGACAAAACATGCACATTATACTTATGCTTGACATTATCCTTGCAGCTCTACTAATTTACTCAAAAATATTTAAGAACTATTTTAGGTCAAATTTTTACCTCTTCATTTTTAAGAAATTAGGACATCATTTTCAAAATATCTGTCAGAATGGACAAGATTTTTAACTTTTCATTGTGAATTTTCACCTCTTGAATTTGAGAAATACAGGAGGTCATAATGTTTCTCTTGCCTTACAAGAGTAGTTCTAAATCTCATATGGTAAGGTGTTTACTGCTACCATTTTAAGGAGAAAGGTATTTTTTATTAATCAATAACAATATTGAGAGATTATTGAATCTTATGTATCTTTAATGAAAAGTCCTGATATTTATTTTGTGATACCATTTACATCAGATATCAAACAAGTTATATTTGACATCAAACAACTCAAAGGAATCCTAAATAATGGATGATATAAACGTGAATGAGGTACAGAAACAGATGTGCTAAAAATAAAAATCTTTACCTAAATGTGAAAATAAGCATTTTTTTTCCTGCAGAGAAAACATGTTCTTTAGAAATAATTAGTTTAATAAAAACATTGCACAAAGATTTTAAGAGTAAATTATGAGAAAATGATACTGATATCAACATACAAACATAACAGAGCAAAGCAAATCATTATGAAATAAGCTCACACACCTGACTACGTCAGCTGTTAATCTTAATGAGAAAGCATCTGTTTAAAGTCATCCTAAAACATCAAAACTGTGGACTTATGCAAAACTGTAGATCTAATTTAATAAATTGAAAGTGTGCTTAGATTAGATCAGTTTCACAGAAAATACAAGCTCAAAAAATTTGTGAAGTCATTTCAGCATATGATACAAAGTAAAACGACTTGTTCCACTCTATAAACATATTCATCCAGTCACCCTTTGTGTTCAAGCTAAGAAAAATTGAGCTTACAGAACGTGGTACATGTAGTTATAAAGTTTATCACTTAGTAATTGTTCTAATTGATGGTGCAAGGCATGTCTATAAATTCATGTATATTAAGCTCATTATCTTGTTTTTTGTCTGTCTTCTTTCTTGAATTAACTGTGTAGATATTTAATATAGATATCCAACTTGCCAGCTCTCTCACAAGGTAAGATGAAGTAATGAAAATTGTATTATTACAAGGATTTTTGCAGTCATGTGAAATCACTCATGTTTTATTAGTTGCCTCTGATTTGAAATTTTTTTATTTATCTGGAAAGAATCAGAGTTGACCTTAAAGCATGGATTTATTGCTTCTCAAAAATAATTGACAGCATATAACACAAGAAAAGATTTCTAGAAACAAAGGCATTTTGACAATTAAAAATTTAGATGTTTAAAATTTTAATGGGCCTCCCTGGTGGCGCAGTGGGTTAAGCAACGCACTATAAAGCAAACCGCAGCCACTGCAGCATGAGTTCGATCCCTGCTGCCGGCCAGGGAGGGGACCCACATGGNNNGGCAGACCTCTCCTGCTGTGCCCGCTGCTCCCCTTAGCAGTGTACTTCAGTTGATCTGCCTGTTCTGCTCCCCACTCTCTGTGGTGAATCCTTTCACCCCCCCACACCTCTGGCCTGTACCCCAGTTCTTGTATGCATAAATAAATAAATCTTTAAAAAAATAAAATAAAATTTTAAGAAACAACTAGCTTATAGGTAAATTTTTAAAATAAAAGTTTTAAAACCTAAGTGAATTTATTCAGTATATTAAATTGGAGCTTCAAAATTTTATTGCCGTTTATTGGAAAATGGAAGTTCTATGGTTCATTTCAGAAATGAAGGTAAATATGTGGTATGTTTCATCATTGCTATGCATGCATTATTTGTTGCATTAATTGTTGAATTAGGAATTTCATGTAGTTAATTATTTTTACAGTAAAATTATTAAATTTTTTTCTTGACACATTCTTTTGAGACTTTAAAAATAAATTATTCAAATGTTTTTCTCCATGAATGTTGTATTGAAGTGAAGTGGAGAAATAAAGAAGTGTAGTAGCCTAGAATTTTAAACTACTACAATATAATCTGCCTTTATATTTGAACAAATGATTTCACCTTCATGTAAATTGAGCCTTATAAATCATATAAAATGACAGACCAATTTTTTTAATTTCAAAATCTGCTTGGAAATTAATTATTTGAAATTTCATATTTTTTCCTATAAAAAAAAATTACAAGGAGTATTAACTCCCAAGGTAAATTATATATGTGTGATACAAAGAACAACAGAATATTAATTATAAAACTAACATAATTTTATTATATGGTTAAATTTTATTATAATTATTAAGATTCTTGTTTAGGCTATCCTATTTAATTTTTACATTCAACATAAAAAGAATTTAAAGTATTCATATTAATAGAATTTAGAGTACCCGTGTTTTTGTTTTCATAGGAGAATATAGTCCACGTTTGAACTTTGAAATACAACTGTATTTCAATTTTAATGCAGACCTTTGAAGTTGTCAACTGAAGCAATATGTTTTTTTGAATTCTGTTCCCAGCAAAGATTGTGACCAAAATATCTCTACAACAGAAAATACTTTGGAAAGCTGGATAAATTTTAATTTAAATTGATATATGTATAATATGTAGATAACACACATGCATACATATATATGAGTATATATGAGAAAATATTAAATAAAAAGGTATAAGAGCAATTATGAACACAAGTCAATGCTGTACATTAAGGGTAATATTTGAATTTGGAGATGGCCTACAATGGCCTATGACGAGGTTTTTAAAGTGAAAAGACATTACATTATAACATTCTATTAGTTTCAGGTGTTGAGTTTTAATGTTTATGAAAAGACAAAAGTAAGGATTTGAGGGGGCAATTAAGACATAAAGTTGGAACTAAAGCATCAGCATAAATCTGAAGTTCTTTGGTTTTTTATCTTTGATGATATAGGAAATAGAGCTTCCATTGACCTTAAAAGAAATCAAATGATAATGTGTCTGTTACGACACTGAGTAGAATACAAAAATATCTCATCAGAGTTCAAAACCAAATGTGTGTCATGTATGGACTTGTCTCCTGACCTACTTATTTATAATATTACTTATAATATCTACTTATTTATAATATAAAATAACTACTTATTTATATATGGGGATCATGTATGCATAAATCCTAAAATGGAAAAATAAGTATTAAAATTGGTACTTGGATTGTAATTTTAGAGATATACATAAACATAATAGAAGGGATAGAATTAATAATATAGAGATTTTTTTTAGGAACTCACACAATTGTGGACATATGGCAAGTTCAAATTTGTAGGGTGTGCCTATAGCAGAAGATCTAGGGAAAAGTTGCAGTCTGAGTATATAATCAGCAGGAAGAATTGCTGCTTTCTGGGGGAAAATTCAGTCTTCTTCAGTAAGACCTTCAACTGGTTGGATAAGATCAATTTACATTTTGGAGGGTACTGTGTTATCAAAGTCTACTGTTTAAGTATTAATCTCATCAAAATATCCTATTCACAGAGAGGTCTAGATTAATGTTTGACTAAAATATCTGGGTACCACAACCTAGCCAAGTTGACATGGTTGAAAATACTCATAATAGGTATCAAGACAATACACTGAGTAAAGATTGTCTTTTCAGTAAATATTGTTAGATAATGGAATAGCCACATAGAAAAATGAAGTTACACCCCTGTCCTTAAATCACATATAAAAAATAAGCTCAAAAGAATCATATATATAAAAGTAAGAGGTAAAATTAGAATTACTGGAAGTCACACAGAAGTAAATCTCTATGTTCTTGGATTTAGCAATGATTTATTAGCTCTGATATAGAAAGCACGTTATCAGCAAAGAAATATATAGGTATACTGGTCTACACCAAAATTTCTTTTTTGGCTGAAAATTATATGCTCAAGGATAATTTCTAGAATCTAAACCATTAATCTAATAAAATACTAGTATAAAGAAAATTCAAATACTTATAACTCAATAAAGAGCCAACACAACTTTGTTGATTGGTGAAATTTTGCAGAGATATGTGAAGATCCACAAATATGTGAAGATTGAACATTTGAAAGATAAACTAAGACACATGAGAGAAGAGAAAAAACCCACATACCTATTTATATGAGTTTTATAAATGGAATAGAAGAGGGGCAACGTTCTTTGAAATGATAATAGCTAAAACTTTTTCCAAATTTAGGAAAAATAAAAATCCTTATAGACCTGAAGCTAAATAAGTTCCAATGGGACAAATAAAAATAAAGTTATACTCATCATATCTATTGAATCTGCTGGATTCCAGAGGCAAGAAGTCTTAAAGATAACCAAGAGATAAAAGATTGCCATACAGAAAAGGGGGTGGAGGGAAGAAGAGATTAACGACAAAGCAATAATATTTGGGCTGTGGCAGATACTTCAAAAGCAACAAAGCCTGAAAATAAAGAATAAATAATATCTTCAAAATGCCAAGAGAACATAACTACCAGCCTAGAGTTCTGTTCTATACCTCTCTAAGCAATTCCTCAAGAATTTGTGGGTGGGACAAGAGATATTTCAGAAAATATTTTTGTTTGTAGATTTTTTTTTATTCTATAGAAACTTGCTGTCGCTTAAGTTACCTCTCAGTTAATGATTTGTTGTAAGAAGAACATAGTATCCAGAGGGTAGAAGCATTATTCATAACTGGATGGTTTGAAGGAATATTGATGAATATGTGGTAAATATAAATTTAAAATATTGTAAAAACAGTGACTAATCATGTGATTTTGAAAAACAAAACATAACTAGACTATGAGACATAAATTACAGGTAAAGGGTTATGTTATATTTCCTATATTATGTGGGAGGTGTATAAAACTAATTTCAGACAGGTAAATTGGGTCTCGAGTATTATAAATTCAAGGGAACCACTGAAATAGCAATTGCAAATAACAAATGTAAAATAATGTATAACTTCCAATAATTTAGAGAAGAAAAATGTGATACCAACACTTGATCAGTTCAATAAGACAGTAAAGGAAGAAAAAATAACAATCAAACAACTCACTAAATAACATAAGTACATACTAAAACAAAATAAGGGAATATAAATAAACTTGACAATTAAAAAATGGGAATTCTATAATTGGATGACAAATTTCCAACTTTATATTATTTGAAAAGCACATCTAAAACATAGTGACATGGTGAATTTGAAAGACAGAAAGAAAAATGATATAACTGTGTAAAACTGTTATAACTCTCAGAGAAAACAGGTTAAGGCAAAAAGCACTAATGAGGCTAAAGAGGGTCATTGTAAATTGATAAATTTAAAAAAAATACTAACAAGATATAATAAGAAAAAATGATACAGAAATCCATTTTCCTATTATGCCTATATAATTCTCAAGAGGTATAGAACTAGATTAGTCCTATTTGAACAAACTTCTTTTTAGTTCTTGACATCTCTCCTTGAAAGTTTAGAACACATTTCTTTTACTAAGCCTTCCAGTATTGATTTCTTCCAACCATTTTCTGCCTCCCCTTTTGCTCTTATATGGTGTATTGTATATTGAGTTAGATGGGAAACCTCAGAGGAGCTTTGTCTTTTATGTATTTGTAAGTGCCATGTACCCTTACAACTATTATAAATAAAAAATAATCATCATCTTGGGATAAAAATAAAACATAAAACTGTCAACCTTTCAAACAAAAATGAGTTACCTTCCTCACTTTAACTATACCTTGGAGATGCATCCTTGTAAAATTCTAGAAACTCTTTCAAGTATATTATTTAAGTTAAAAAAAAAAGAGAGAATAGAATGCTTTATCAGTCTAGGGTGAACAACCACTCTCCTTTGCCTGATTTTCACAATGAAAGTCCTGTATTTCAAGAAACTCTTCAGTCCCAGGCAAACTTTAGTTGTTCAATAATATCATATAATATCATGATGATGCTTGATTTTTCATTCATTCATTCATTCATTCATTCATGTACTTATCAAAATTTTAAAGCATCGCTTTTGTGCAAAATACCTTGTTTATTGCTGGTTTTAAGTTGTAAACAAGAGAGTCTCTTAACATCATATAGCTTGTACTCTACTAGGAAAGAGAAACAAAAAAGTTTCTCACAAAAAAAAAATTTAATTATAAATGATGCCAAATGTTATCTGTTAAACAAACAGGTGATATGACAGAGATAACTGGAGAGAGTTGAGGATTGAATAGGAATTGTTCAGGCAGATTGGGTGGGAGTAGAAAAGGACATTCTAAGAGAAGTTCCTTTTAAGTTATTTAGCTCCTTTAAATTACATATAGTGGGTATTTAACATACATGGACATCAATATTCTGCCTTCTTAAAGAATAAATCCTAACATTACATCTACCATATTTTACTTTGTCACTGAGTTTTTACCCTTTGACCTTATATCCCTTTAGACTATTATTGCCTTGTGAGAGTTGTTATTTAAAATCACTTTCCTGCCTGCAATCTTTCTTTGATTCTGATTCCTATTCTTTCCCTGGTATGGTCAGACATAAGGGAAACAAAGAGCATGGAATGAAAATCAACCAGAAAGCCAAGTCTAAGACATCCAAGATACCATGTGTGAGCAGAAAGAGAGAAATAAAAACGGGAATAGATTTGCAGGGATGTAAAGTTATGTAGAGAAAAATAAAGTCAGAGCGAGGAAATATGGTTCAAATATTTGCCATTGATAGAAACGAACCTAATGAAGTTCTACCTCGTGGTCTATAAATATGGATGGGAGTAAATCAGATAGAGTTCTAGGGTTATTAGTATTCTGTCAATTCCTAGGAACCAACCAATGATGCTTGGTGACAGTTCCTGATTACATATGTGTTGTAGAAGTGAAGAGCCTAAGTAACCTTTACCACTAGCTAGTTCTACCAATATAGAACCATGCTTTCTCCTCTTTTCTTAAGCCCAGCCTTCTGTGAGGTCTGGCCACCAAATTTATGATCTATACCAACCAACAAAAATGGTGAGTTAGATTGTCCAGTGCATAAGAATATATTCTGTTGTCATAAATGCCCACTTTAGAACGAAGACCTCGTTCACTTCTACTCTGCTTGATTCTACCTGACCCAATGTTGAACAACTTCTGTTGAAAGCAGTTGCTTTGGTAGAAGAGTACAGCAGTAATTTGAAAATTATTGATTTTCAAGGGATTAGTTCTAACTACTGTAAAAATGGCCTTACAATAAGTAGGGAATGTCTATTTAATTGCAAGTGCTAAATGAACTACAATTTTACTGATGTTTGTGATTTTTTTGCCCTCTTTACTGTTATCATCTTAATTTATGAAGTAGGTGGGGAATTCATTTGGAAATTGTCATTTCCTTCACATAGTGTCACAAGAAGCAGAAGAGTCTGTTTAAAGTGAGATATCTTTGTTTGGTGCCCAATTATCCCTTCCTTTCATTTCATGTTACATTAATTAGTTCAGCACTATCATCCAACTGTCAGATCATATTTAATTTAATTAATTTCATCTCCATTCCCCACCTCTCCGTAAAAGTGAACAACAACTTATTGTTTGTTTTCATCAATAATTTGTCATAGTGACTGTTTTATATTCAGGTGTAGCATTCTTTACTTTGGAAGATGAAAAATTCTGTACGTAGAGAAATGTAAATACCAGTTTCCTAATAAATTCTAGCTAAAATTATTGTACTATTTTACTAATGAACTGTTTTATAATAGGAATTTTTATAGTATAATGTCTGTGTCTCCAGGAATATTTCATTGTGGCTTTCTAAATGAACAAAGATGGTATAGGTAAATGAGATATTTTTCAATACCAACAAAATTATTTAATACATTTTCATTAAGTATTTTACATTTTAATATTTGCCTTGAGTATTTCTTTATATAAAATTTAAAAATTGCAGGTGACCAAGTAATCTGTAACGTAAAAGTTTAGTAATCAGGTTTTGAAAGCTGGTGTTCTTTTAAAATGAAGGAAACAAGCAGTAGAAAAACATTCTGTACTGAGCAATTATGTGTGGGATGAATTTTAGGATGCATAAAGTTATTTTTGTGAATGTAACTTTACTTCCATGTTCTGGCAAAATTATTAATCTATGTTAAAAGAGATTCGTATTTCAAAATATTATCAAATTTGTTCGTAATTTGTATGAATTTGTTCCCAAATATATCCTAATTCTCTTAGAGCATCTGGTAAAGACATTTGCCAAGAAGATAAGCAGACAGGACTCCTAATACAACTAATCTTTTGGCCCAGAGGGGAATGAAATTTGTAAATCTCCTAACTGCTCATTCTGTGTATGGGAGGGTTTGGCTCTTCTTGGTTGATAAAAATGTGCCTTCAGGATTGGCTTAATATAAGGAGAATGTTGAAATCTCCCTAGTATATGTGATTTTAAGGTATTATCTCTTGTCTAGGTTTAAATCTCAAAGACAGGGAGAGCAATGTGCTTCAATGGGAATCAAGTCAAAACCTGTGACATGAAATTATCAGGATGGAATTGGTAGGACACTGACGATGGGAAGGCAGTTTGACCATAAATTCAAAACTTCAGATCTGCTTTAGGTTTTTGTTTTTGTTTTAAATAATGGTTAACCTTTATAAATTTGGCGAGATTTCCTTTTCCTTACTATCCATTAGGGTAAAAGTATATTCATAAGAAAATTCTACATCTTAAGGTCAGAGAAAGTATAATATTCTATTTTAAAATATAATTTTGGAAAATTAGCACTTTGAAAGATTAGCACTTTGAGCATATAGGAAAGAGCAAATCTAAGTTGAATGCTATTAAATATTTCCAAACTTCATGGATGATGACGTAATCATTTTTGAGAGTGGACAAAATTGAAATAACCCAAATGTTGAAGGTATCTGCTATAGATGCTATGGATATTAGACTTTAACATACAGTTCTTTGGAAACTTTTAAGATATTTTAAGTGAAAAAATTAAGTGATAAAAGAGTAGTCTATATATATATGTCTTAAATAATTTTTTGTGACTTTGGAACATGCCATGCAGATTACCTCTTCAATGACAGACATTTTGCTCAGTCTCAGAGAGTGTGGTTAACAGGTAACTCCAGCTATCAGATTCTTCATGGTTAGTCTCAAATGCAGAAAGTTGCTTTGCCTGATCTTACTTCCTAACTAGGGCAGCCCAGACACAGTGATTGATGCATTTGGACTGGACAAAAAACACTCTGAAACGTAGTATTTGCTCGAAAGCACTAAGATTTTGTCAGATTTGACAAAGTTTGACTTCTTCCTTGATCCAAAACTATTTTCAGGTTAAGTCCTGACTTGTATCCCAAACTTCATCTCAGCATCTGCTGCTAAAAAACCCTATGGTGATAGAGTAGTACCTCTCAGATATGTCTGTGTGATCCCAGGGGATTTGCAGCATTGAGGATATTGATAGTAGGCCTGATGTGACCACAAGTGTTTTTCCTAGAGGGTAAAAAATAGAATTAGAAAAGGAGATAAGATGAAAAAAGCAAAGATTGGAGTCAGAGAAATATTTGTAGACACTTATCTGTTGGTTTTGAAGATAAAAGAAGGAACACTATATGAGTCAAGGATGCCAGGTTACCTCTAGAGCTGGAGAATATGAGGAAATTGATTCTTCTAGATCCTCTGAGGGAGTAAGGATGGTGCTTTCAAGTTATGTGCAAGAAACTTCTGATTCCCATAACTGTGAAATTACAATTATATGTCACTGTTTTTTTTTTTACTCAACAATAGGAAACTAATTTACTACCTAATATCTCATTTTGTTTGAGATGATGCCTTTTTGATGAAAAATATTTTTGATATGAAAAAATACGGGGCAATTACACTGAGAGTTGTACAGTATCAATGAGCAAAAATTTTCCTCAATTTGTTTCTATAGTTCTACATATTTTCTATGAGTACATATTTATGTAAAAAATGAAATAAAAGAAGAAAGTGAGTTTTCATGATTTTAGTTAAAATATTCAAAAGTAATGATGGAATATATGTGCTCTGCATTTTTTTGGAGGAAAATTAAAAATGAAAAATATTGATTATCGTAATAGAGCAATCTTTCATAAATAGAACAAGTGAATCAGGTCAGCTTAAATGGATAAAGTAGCAGCTTAATACATGCTAAGTTAAATTAATAAATCATACTTCATTCAATAATTCCTCTGTTGATGGTCATTATTCACTTAGTTTTTTAAAAAATTTCTCTCCATCATTAACAATACTGCTATAAATATCCTGTACTTATTTCCTTATCTCCTGGCTCTAGAATTCTTTTAGGATAGATTCTCCAGAGGTGAAATCCTGAGTAGGTAATTCATGCATTTTCATTTTAATAGGTTTTGTGAGATTGTTCTGCAAACATCATATCACAAATCATATTTTCACTGGTAATGCATAGGACCACCATTCCCATTATGCTTTTTTAAATTTTTGCAAACTCAGACACAAATGAGAAGACTGTGGTTTAGAGACAATGCACGGTTTGCAGTAAAGGAACAGGGAATTTAATCCAGAACTCCGGGTTGGAAAATGTGTATCTCCTATTTCTGATCAAGATTAGTCCTGAGAGGCTGCAGTTGGGCTGTACCTATTGGGAACTAACCTAGGTTATACATGGTACCACTTTTCCAATTTCATCTCCAATTAGTTCTTTTAGTCTTTATTCAACCACATGAGATATGCTCTCATTGTCCTCCTTTGACTTTTCATAATACTCCTGAAGAATATTGCTCATTATCATTTATTTTCATATCTGTGAAACAATGGAATAAAAAAATTTTGGAATTTTGCCAACAAAGATATACAGCCTTCCACTCAATCTAATATTCATAGTCCTTCTCCTTATTTATCCTTTAAAACCTAAGCTTAATACTTTGTTTTCTGGGAAACCATTTTTGATTCCTTTAACTGATGTCATTTAAACTTTTTTTAGAATCTGAACTGCTTCATTTGTACCTTTTGAGAAAGTTTAGTACAATAAATACCTTATAATTACTTAGTCTTCTAAATTAAAAGTTCCCTGAGGTAAGATGATTTTCCCTTATACATTTTTATAAACTTATCATTCCTAAAATCTTGAAGAACATAGGAATGTAAATATTTATTGAATAAAATATAAACCTGATAATGAAACAAAAGTATATAACTATTAGCATTTATTGCAACCAAAATAAATGAATCCCATTAATATACATAAGATATTAAAAATTTGAGGTTTTGTTTGATAAAACAAACAAACAAACAAAAACAGGTAGAAAAAGCTACCATAGCTATATCCATATATGAGTAGGGTTTGATGTCAGAAATATTAATAATTTTGATTAGTTCTAAATTTTTTCCAGCAAATTTGACCTTTCAGTCTCTAACCACTTTTTTGGATTTAGTTGTATTCTCCAAAAAAGATGTGTCCAAGCCCTAATCCCCAGTACTTCTTAAGGGTACCTTATTTGAAAATAGGGTTGCTGCACATGTAATTAGTTGAGATGTGATCATACTGGTATAAAGTGGTTTCTTAATCTAATATGAATGGTGTCCTTGTAAGGACATTTCCTCCTGTAACAGATGAGGGCCTCCCTTGTGGCACAAAGGGTAAGTCTCAGCACTGTGAAGCTATCAGCAGCTAATGCAGCAGGAGTTTGATCCCCTGCCAGGGAGCTGACCCACATGGTGCAGGAGATCTCTCCTGACTCTCCTGCTGCTTCCCTCAGCAGTGAACTTCAGTCAGTCCACCTGTTCTGCTCCCCATTGTCACTGGTGAATCCTCTCACCTCCTGCACCTCTGGCCTATACCCTTAGCTCCTGTATGCATAAATAAATAAATATTTGCAAAAAAAGAATAACAGATGAGACATAAAGACAGACACACATACAGAGAATACTATGTGATTTTGGAAGCAGAATTAGAGTGAAGTATCCATGAGCCAAGGATGTACTGGCAACTACCAAAAGCTGGGAGAGAAACATGGAACAAAGCATCTCCCTCAGAATCTTCAATAGGAATCAACCCTATTGCAGTTTCATTTTGGACTGCCAGTATTCAGAACTGTGAAAAAAAATTTTAAGTTTGCAAGTTTGTGGTAACATGCTAAGCAGTCCTATAAAATGAATGTGGCACACTCCTTTAACCATTTCCCACAGCAAATAATTTAATGATTTAGTAAGGCAGCAACTGGTATTTGGGAAAAATTTGAGGTGAAAACTGTGATTTGCAGTTGTTCCTTCAGGCAGTAAGTAGAGAATTCCTTTGGAGAACTGAAGGGAGGGAGACTATAGACAGATCAGGTATGTCCAAGCATGAGAATCATCCAATGCCAGGTAAACAGATAAAAGAGTTAATGAAGAGCAGGAGGTTTAAGTTTTTGGCAACTGAAGTTCACTGCAAGTACTCAGTGCCAAGGTGATCAGAAGAAACTGAAGCAGCAGTAGGAGATAGATCTATGAAAACACTGATGAATCAGAAATCACCATCAATTGAAAGCACAAATACAACACACAACTGAAGAGCAGGAGACAGCCAGGAAAGTCATAATCCCGAAGCTGAAACTGTTTGTACTCTCTCACATCCCAGCTTCCTTTCTTCTTATCTCATATAAATGAGTTTCAGTCTTAGGTAACTCTTGCTGAATGCCTGTTGGTATTAAAGTCTAAAAACAAAGAGCTGGCTACTGTGGGATCACCAGAGTGAGGTGCAGACAACTTTCTGGCAGAGATAGTTCTATATTGATCATGTAGACTTCATAAAATATTGACAGTACAAGCCTTGGTTAGGAGCAGTTAACTGTTGAGGCTTTGGTGAGATCTGAGTTCATGTTGAACTTAATCCTTTCTTTTGAATCACTCTACACAAAATACTTTTCCTTTTCACTATATAAGAAAATTCAGAATGTCATTGTGGAATACACTGAAGTATTTCCCAGTAAAGATCTATTTCTCACTTTAATCTAGCATGTGAAGCACCACATAGATATAAAAGTACATAGTAGTTATTGTCAATATCTCTTGCCACCGACTTTAATTTTCAGTGTTCAGAGTAGAATCTGTGATGTTTTTCCCAGATACTATAGTAGTCGGCAAAGATAAGAAAATATTTAGGGCTTTGGGGAATGAATATGTAATGCTGTGGTCACACACCAGGATAAGTCTAAGAAGAATTTTTCAGAGATACATGATTATCCGAGAGTAGCACTTGACTGTTTAAAAGCCCAGTGAATGTGTGGCAGAACTCCCCAAAGGAATTCCAGCAACTATATAAAATGAGTAATCAAAGGACATGAAGACCTGAGTTTTTTTTTAATAAAATATATTTAAATATAAAATAATGATTTCCCAATCTCATTTAGTTCAGTTCTTACATTTTTTCAAATATAAATGGGATGTAAAATGATTCATATATGTCCTGTATAAAAAATAAGATGTGTAACATTTGTTATAATTTATGGCAGAATTTAATATGCCAATTACAGAGTCAAACCAAAGTCTATATGTACAGAACAGAGCTTAATTCTTACTAAGAATTTTTACAAGGTGTTTTCTTGATAGAAACAATTTGAGTATTTAACTGAACCTTAAAAAGTAGATAAGGATTTCAGGAGCCAGGAGTGGAAAGAGGGGAATTCAAGCTAGGAGATTAGCAGTAACGAAAGGTTCACTAAGCAGTAAATGTAGATGTTGGTTAGGTGGTCTACTATAACTGGAATGTGGGGACAGAGAGGAATATGAGTTTAATATCAAAGAGGTTCTAGAATGCCGAGATTAAAGTTGTTGGATGAGATTCCTTGACAAATGCAAAGCCATAAAACAATTTTGGTGAATGATAGAATTGGATTTCAATTTTTTGGTTTGTTTTACTGGACATGTTTACCATTTAACTATTTTTTGAACTTTTAACCCAGATGACATATGGTAGGTTTTGATCTGCTTTCAGAGAACTGCCCATCTTCCCCTATTCCCTGACAGCTTTTCAGATTCTAATTCAACAATCGCTATATAAGCCTATAGACAAGAACTACAGAATTTATGCTGAGTTATATATGATCAAGTTGTAAACTTGTATTTTTATATTATTAATATTTCTTTTAAATCTTGGCACAAACAAGCTTACTTTCTGGTAAAATTTTTGCATGAATGTCACCACATAATATTCTGATAACATTAACTAGATTCTTTAAAATCAATCTGACTCAATTTTAACTTGATTTTTAGTGCAAGAGCCACAGAAATCATTCATGCATCATCAAAATATGATGTTAGAATTAGATAACTGAATTGACATATATTCCTTAGAGCAACTCTGTCCACTATTTCTTTCTCCAAAAGAGTTTTGACCACTTGTCAAACATTTTCTTAGGAAGAATATCATCATATGACTACCTTCATCAAACTGCCTGTCAGTCTACACCTGTTCAGTTTGAAAAGGAATTGATGTTTCCCATATGTTTCTAGCTGAGTAATAAGAATTACTCAACTCAGAACAACCTGAGAGGTAACTTGGTCTAATGATCAGAGCAACAAAGGGAAAATTTAAAGTCTGAGCATCTGGGTTTTTTTCCCCCCATAGATTTGTCATAGAGCTTTAGAGAATTTGTTTTATTTCTATTTATAGTCTTTTGTTCAACTCCAAAATTTTCCTTGTGATATTTTCCATCTGTCACTAAGTTTATTCTGATATAGAAATATAATTTAAAGGTGAAAGTGTTGTTTCTAAAAAGTCTAGGAAGATATTTTTGAGAAAACACAATCTCTGTTCTTCTCTCTAGTTTTAAGTTCTGGTATCTTGATTCATTGTGCAGCTCCAAATTAAAGAGTTCTTGTTCACTCTTGTTAAAATACCTGTCACATTTTGCCTTTGTTTTTAAGATGTTAGTTCTGTCAAAGTGAAATGTTCCATATTATACTTCTGTTTCTTTGGGACAAAAATGAAATCTTATTTCTAAGGAAAGAAAATTGCTTCCACTAAGTTCTCTCCTCTATCTCTTTATCTCCAATTTCATCTGTTTCATTCTTAGAATAAATACAAAAGCATGTTCACTCATACTCAGTTTGGGGCTTTATATATTTATTTTTTATTTTAATTTTTTTGCTTATAGATGTATTTAGTGGTTTAAATTTTATTCTTTGAATATGCGTGGCAAGTGGACACTTCATCAATAAACTTGAACAAAACTCAATCCTTACCATCATAGAAACAATTTCATTTAAATTCTACATATGTATTGTTTAAGAAACAAAGTAGTTTATGATATATTAGTAAAGACTTTAAAGGGATTTCTGAAAAAATATATTTTTAGTTACATGCCATATATATTCTTATCATTAGCTATTATTTTATTATTATGTTACAGCTTTTCCATTAGAGAAGGAAGTTTTAAAACTGGCTACCTGTCAAAATTAATTGAAAAAAAAAAGGAAGAGAAAGAATAGGCATGAAAACATGGAATGTAGTAAGAATATATGATGGTCAAAGTGATCATTTACTCCTAATCAAATGGTGGGTGACCACTAGAAACTGATTTATAAATTTTGATATAGTTATTTATGTATTAATCTGATCCCAGTTATTTGAGAGTTTTTGGCAAACACTATATTCTCTAACAATCAAATTATATTTCTCTTATTGCACTTATGCACAAACATATTTTGTCTACATACCTGAAATAATGATTGACTTTTTCATAGAAAATGTTACCACTTTTGACCTATCTTTTTCAATGTCAATTTTAGAAAACATAAAAACCAATTGATTGCTATCTGAAGAGGAGATTTCTGAAAAGTTTAGACACTGAGTTCTTCAGGAAACATTTAAGGCTCAATAACAGGGAGGCTCTTGACTTTCTTTAGATTTGTAGCAACAATTGCAAAAGAAATGGATTGTTCGCAAGATTTTTGAACATTTCTTTTCCCATAAGTATTTTTATTGTATTGTATTATACTTGCTTGAAAACTTGATAACTTGTTCAGATTTCAAAATCTCATCACCATTTTCTTTCAGGGATAGAAAGACATTTCTGTCAAATAAAAAACCTATCACAAAGGTTTGTCCCTTGTGGATATGATTCCTTGTCATGTTTTCTCTAAAAATCAATGAAAATTCGGTGTGAAAGATATTAGCATTTGAGGAAATTAGGTAATTAATTCTTAAAGTGATTCATCTGTATTATATTTGAAATATGCTTGTTTTATACTGCATCCTAGTATAAAAATAATTTAGATGGTTGGATTCTTTGTGATACTAATGCTATTCACTTAGGCTCGTTCTTGGATATGAAATTTCCCTATGCTCAGATTTTTCTAGAGTTCCAAATAATTTTTTTTAGGGATAAGAAAATGCCATTATAAGTGGAAAAATCAGCATATTATAAAGACTAAAGAACAATTTGAAGAAACTACTATTATAATGATTTTCCTCCCAAATATTCACTAAATGTGATTTGAAGTTTTAAGACCAACGCAGTACACACAATTAAACCTTGTTCAATAAATGAATGCACTTTGAATAAACTTTGCATCTATTTTTTAAATGTTAGTTTTTTTAGTGTGATAGTAAAACGTAATACATCATCACGTGTCCAGATGGACATGTTTATTGCTTTGCTGAAAGAAATTTTCCATAATTAACTTGACTTTATACTACACATGAATTATGAGGTGACCATGTTAGAGGTATTAAATAAATGATAATGAATTTATATGAACTAAATATACTTGTGTACATATATGTGAATAAACACTTTCCTTAAAACATTTTTAAAATGGTTGAATAGTTTCTTTACAATTTTAATATTTATTTGATTTTTTAAACATTTAATGTTAAAATTAGCATTTTATAACATTTGACTGACTGGAACTGTAAAGATTAAATAAGGCAATATTTATGACTTATGTTGAAATTCAAGTTGTCCTAACAGCAACTTCCCCTTAGTTCCCTTTTATCACCATGTGAATATTTTGATCAGGAGATTGGTTAACATAAGGGGCATTTACAAAGTTTAAGTGACTCATTTGAGTTGTGCATGTACTTAGCATAAGGGCCAGGACTATAAACTGAACCTCAAACTATTTGGTCTAAGTGTCTGCTAAAACCAGAGCATATTGCCAAGCTGGGGGAAAGAAGAGGAAGGCTATGACCAAATATGTAAATGAGCACCTGTGAAGACCACCAGGGCCATCTGCCGCTTGGATTGTCATAGCCATTTGTGGACCTCTTTATGTTGCATTCCCACCTCACTTGTTGAGGATGTGAAGGATGGGCCACATTCTCTAATTATGGATTTCAACGCATTGGCAATCTTTAATATTATTTCAAAGAAGGGCATGTTTGTCTTAGTGCTAGTGCCCTAAGTGGCTTGAGGACTCTGTGGGGCTAGTCTTAGGTTGGGGCTTATGAAAATTCTTAAAGTTGATCCTATGGGTTTCCAGAGTTATTCACTGCAGCATTTATTACAGTACTGGCTTTAATTCTAATTTATAATTTTAGAAGGGTTTAAAACCTCATTTTAAATCCAATCAAATTAATGTATTCACTAAACACCTTTTTAAATGTTATCAGTGTGTATAAAAATATCTTTAGTAGATCATTCAAACAAAATTCAACATTATGAAAATAAAACATACATAGAAAATTGGAACTATGTAGAAATGGTAAATAAAAGCAAAAAATGAATAAAAGACAAAAAAAATCACCATCCTGATACAATTGCTCATTTTAGCTATATTATTTTTCATTGTGCATGTATAATTTATATGAAATTATAAAATGTAAATAATATCAGGCATATACTATCATCAAAATGCAGCTAAATCATTTAAGATGTACAAATTTTTACCATGTAAAATATTTTTGTGAAAAAAAAAATCCTCTGTCATCTAATGTTATTTTACATAATTTGTAATGGCACTTGGTGTTTCATTTTGTAGGTGAATCATGACTGATTTATCCATTCCCACTTTTGTTTAACATGAAGATTGCTAACAGAAACTTTCTTCTAATTAGCATTTTTGAAAATCATTAAATCTTGGCATACACGTCTAATTATTTCTTCAGGGAAAGTTTCTGAAAATGGAAATTGTTGGGTCAAAGGGCATGAAACTTAATCCTTTAAAAGGATACTTTTAAAGACTTGGGTAGGATTAGATATTTGAAGTAACTTCATTATCATCCTTCTTAACCAGAGTTGCAATTTTTTGAACATTTCTCTGCACTGAACTCAGTTCACATTATGTTTTCTTATTTATTTGATACAAGAAAATCCTTGGTCTTCTCTATCATTATGCACAATTTATTGATTTGCAAGAGTATAATTCAGCTTTTCATGATCTTCTTATGTCTTTTAATATTTTTGATCATGTCAAAAGTATGTATACTTATCCTTTATGTAAGTTAGTTTTATAAACCTTAACTTATATAATTTAACTTGTTAAGATTATGTCCAGAAAAACTGATAGTATGTTAAAAATATCACAAATACATTTGATTCACCAACCATCATAGCTTAACTTAGTGTACCATAAATATGCTCTGAACACTTGCATTAGTATGCTTTTAGGAATAATCATGTAAGACAAAGCCTATCTGGTAATAAAGTGTTGAATATCTCACACAATCTGTTGAATACTATACTAAAAATAATTAGACACTTGAAAGAAAGAAAACTGATTTCTAAAGAAAATTGATGAGAATACCAAATAAAGAGATTCTAGAGAAGAATTTCATGGTTAATGAAATTTGGTGATACAGCATTTTATATTATATGTGAATGACATAATTTGATGCATCATATACTCAGTATTATATATTAATATTCAGTATTATTTTGACTAATATGTTAGATTAGTCAGAAAAGGAGTTCTGGGAATATGATATTTCAATATTAAATCATTCTATGAAAATAAATTCATTATATTTTTAGTTTTTATTTCTTTGCATTAGTATTTCATATTAGTTAACTGTGCTTGTCAATGGATAATAATAAATATTTATTAATGACTTTATCAATAATAATGTTTAACAAGAATAATTTATTCTGCCCCTCCTATACATTGCTCAATGAAGAATATGTTACAAATGCAATAAAAAAGATGCTTAAATATATCTTTAAATTATGAAATAAGTATGTTATTTAATCTCAAAAGTAGTTACTCATAATGGCAAGAAAATTATCAACTGTTTTAAACAATCTTTTTATAAAAAGTTTCATTCATTTATTTGTTTGTTTGTTTATTTATTTATAGAAGGATGAGGATGTAGGCCAAAGGTGTGGGAAGTGGGGCTGTGTATGTGGGAGAGAATTTGCCAGACACAGAGTGGGGAGTAAAACAGGCCGATCTACTGAAATATGCTGCTGAGGGAAGTAGTGGCTGAGATAGAAGAGGTCTGCTGTGCCTTATGTGGGTTAGCTCCCTGGTGGGGATTGGCCATAGCGGTGATAGTGCTGAGACTAACCAGGGAGGCCCTGGTTTTAATAATCATTTAAAAGTGTTAAATTTCAATCATTTCTCAACATTAATCATCACGCTTCTCTAAACTTAACTAACTTAAATAAAATGTTCCAGTTCTTAGACCCACAGTTAGATTCATGGCTAACTGTTGCAATATTATTTCACTACAAAGGACATTTTCAAGTTATTTTTGTTACAGGGCAGGGTGAGAACCTCCCCTTTCCCTGGGGATAACCCTTTTACATTTTCTACACTTCTGATAGAGCTCTAAACTTTTAATATGGTAGTAGTTTGTAGTTTGATTAGCTAGATTTGTTAACCAACTGTCACTGATACTGTAATGAACATGCTGGCTGAGCAATTTATCACTTAGTCTCATAAGCCAAAAGACACTTTGGCACTCATCACTTCAAAGCTTCATTGAAAATAAGCAGCTTGCTAGTGTCACAGGTGTGAAAATCAATCATATCTTTTAATTCTATAGTTTAATTTTGTTTTCCTAAGTTCTTTAGAATAATTTCAGGCTTGGTCAGCTACCTTTTTATTGTGAAATGATTTCATCCTTCCCTCGCTTGCTTTTTAATTTCCCTGCTAGAAATGACATATACCAGCAAATATGATGGCCTCATTTCTTTTCCTAAACTACTTTTTCATGAGGTTTATAGCAATGAAAACAAATTCCATCTTCACCTTTTATTATATTTGCCATTTGTACATTTTTTAGTTTAGTACTGAAAACCCAGAGGTACCATCTCATTTTCCACACTGCTGATATTTTAATCTCATCATATTTATCAGAGGATTTTGGGCCTAGTAAAACAGCTTATCATGGTTGAGATCAGCTTGCTTTCCACTTAAATCTACTAGGCATGAAGCATCAGTTATTCAAGATCTCTCTGTGGAACATCAGCTATGGGCCCTATATTTTCATATTTCTCACAGTTGGTATAGTCATGAGGAATCACAGGATAACAAAACTGGAAGAAGATTTTAAAAATCATTTAGTTCCAAACACTTGTAACCTGATCCAATATGAACTCTTACCAAATGCTATTAAATCATGGTTCTAAATTCTGTTTTGCTAAAGTACTAAGAATCCAGAACAAGTTATTGAATAAATGAGTTATATTTCTGTGGGCACAATTACCCCTACCACTTTAAAGTGTTTAAAACACACAATGGCTTTTCTTTTGCACTTAATTTATTCATTCTTAACAAGACCTGTCAGACACCCTACACAATGGTGTGAGGAAGTGGGCCTGTACCAATGTGCAAACATTAAACTTTAGAATCTTGTAAATATTATTGTTTTTAAACCAAGCATTGAAAAACTTCTAGATATTATTGTATAAACTTATAACTAAATATACCAGATTTAAAAATTAAGGTGATAATAAAACGTACAGTAAAAAAAAACACTTATCACTTCCTAATAATGTGACTATTTTACTCTTATGATGAGGTTATTAACACTTATTGTTTCAGTACCATGGAAATACCACATAATGGAGTTCTACTATGCAGCTTTTCTCAGCTCACCATAAAGCGAAGTTGTATCGGTAGTTATAAATTTGGCCATTTTCTACAGAAACTGACAAATGCTGAGAACTCAGAACTTGACTTACTATTTTATTGACTATCTAAACTTAAGAAAGTGTCAGAGAAAATATCAGTGAACACAGATAAAATTTTAGAATTGTCATATTTGTAGTTTTTGCATTGTAAATATCATTCAAAATTAAGTAACTGTTCTTCCAGTTTTGGAAAATTTTTATGTCATTCAATGAAGTCCCTCATGGTGTTGATCAACAAGTAAGATTCAGATATATATCTTGACTTTCATCTGTTAAAGGTAATATATAGATCAACTAAAATTAATATTGGAGCTATACTTGTTCATTAATCACAATCACAATTTAATTATGGATATAAAAGTAGAGCAAAAGTAAATGAAATTGTACTATGTGAACCAATTGGGTATATGGAATTTATACCAAGGGTATTTTACATGTTATTACTCTTTGTAAATTGTGTGCAAACTTGTAAATTTCTCTCTAACAGTCCATTTAGTTATTAAACATAATTAAATCAGATGTATGGGTTACAGCACTGTCCCTCCCTACATTAAGTTTCTGTCTCCTATTTCCCTCTTTAGGCTCTAGGCAAATTAGCCAGTTACCTCTTCTTTAAAAGTATTAAGCTTCTTTTCACATCAGGCTATCTTACACAAAAATACTCTATCTCTTTCTGACCAACATCTACTTACTTAGTATCAGCTTAAATCAGCATAAAAACTTGCTTGAACACTTACAACCTAAAACAGAAATAAAAACATCTTATTTCTTGATCTTACCTCCTATTTTATTTCCACTATATTTTTTTTATCTTTTGACAGCAGGACTTATTAAAGTAAGCTATTTTTGTTGTCTCTATAGTCTCACTTTTCATTATTACTTCGATAAACTCCACATGGGCTGTCTTTCCGATCTTTCCAGTAAAATAGTTCTTACATGTTGCCAATCTCTTGGTAACTCTCCTGTTTTTATATTACTACATTTCTGAGCAGCATTAGGAATAATTAACCAGCATTGCCTTGTTGGACCACATTATTCTCTTGACTTCTCTGCTATTACACTTCTTTAATGACTGTTCTTACTCATTTTATATTTTTGATTCCTTCTCTTGTGTCCGATTCTAAACAAACTTTAGTTTTTTTTTTTTATTTTCTCTTACTCTTTCTGTATAGATAATTACTTTTTGACCCATTACTCTACATATAATATACATTCAGTTGGCCCTAAAATCTGTGTCTAAAAACTGGAACATTCTGGAATTCCAGATCATACAGCATATCTATTAGGGTTAGAAAAAGACTTTTTCAGACTCCCCCAGTGGAGCACATCTGCATATCTGCAATCAAACTGGGCCATCCCAATCTGGCAGGTCAGGTAGGCCTGGAAAGAGTCTTTTAACTACAGTTTCTTTACTCTCCTCCCAGTCACAAGAGGAAGGAAAGGCGGGAGAGTTCTATTTAGTCTGGAATATGGAGAAGTGATGGGAGCAATGTATGCAAAATTAAGAGCAACTCCTCCTCTCTCAAAAAGGAAAAATCCTTAACACTGTAACCAGAAGACCTGTATTCGGGCCACATTCACCACCGAATGCCAAAAAAGTAGAAACATATTGAATTGTCTTTAAGAATTAAATCTTTAAGGTGTACATTAATGAGCCAGCCAGCAATCTGGAAGATGGGGGTTAACATTCAAAGAAACCTCTTTAACATTTCATTTCCAGCTGGCTTTTTATAGTGAGATGAACAAAGAAAGTTTAGCAGTAAGTAGACCTTCGCTGCTGCCAGGAGCTTGTGATATCCCAGCCCCTGAGCTCCTTATCACCCTCCTGGACACATGCCCTCACACTCATCCCAGTGTGCTGAGACTGGTCTTCAGGTAGCACTGGCTCCCACACTCCTCCGGACATGTACTTGAACTGGAAAATTAACTCAAAGCAGACACGCCATAGACAATAATGTGTGTGTATATTTCCTACTATACCATGCATGGTGTCCAATCTGATCTTCTGCCCCTCTGTATCCTCTCTCAGTACTGCTTTACTGTTCAGAGCAGTCTCTGGCTTTCTGAGCCTGCCCACTGTGTCTTGCAGAGCTCTGTCCTGTTGCTTCTTAATATATGTTGTTGACAGTTTCATTCTTGTGCTTTGTGAAATTATTTTTCCTAGAGATACCAAGGACCCTCTGGAGTTGTGGTCCTCAACATATCCACTTGCATCTAGCAATGTAGAATGCTTCTAGACATTGGAAATTTATATATGCAAACAAAAGGCAAAAGAATTGCTTTATCCCTGAACTACAAATTTGCTCATGCCACAGAGCGGCAATCTTTGACTTCTTTACTTTCTCCTAAATCTCCAATGAAAGTTCATCAGTAAATCATGTCAACATTACTTTTTACAACACACTAACCCAAAATTATAGCAGATTTATTATGTGTAAATTACCCCCTAAGAATATCTCCAAAGAAGAGCTACATGATATGCTCTTCCTTCAGGCCATGAGAAATAAATGGTGAGTAGAATGCCAGTATCTTTCAGAAATGATTTAGTAATTGTTTTCTCAAAGGCAAGCATATTCATGGAATTGTTGATGTGAAAGAAAATATCAACCAATGAAATATTTACATCAAAGATACCATTATTTGCTATAGACATAAGATGTTAGCAAAAACAGGAAAATGGGAGATTTTTGTCTCCAAAGAAACACTGCAGGTGAAAAGAATTTCCTGAGATGGGGGAATTTCAGTACCCCAAGGTTGTAGAAGACAAAAGATCATGAACTAGTAGAGGCAAAGTAAATTTGAGTGATCCAATAGAAAGTAAAACTGAGAGGGAGAGGAATTAGAATTATCTGATTTATAAAACTTGGGTGGCAGTTAATTTTGGCATCATGACTAAAATTAATGGGCAGTTCCTTGAAAAAATACCCACATTGCATACTGCAATACTAAGTGTGCCCTGCTTAGTAGTCTTCCACACAGACACATGTGGTTATTTCTAGGGGAAATCTATGGTAGGGAAAGAAAAATAACCAGAAATCTTGCTGATTTTGGATGCTGGATTTTATCCTAAGTGAACAAGGATACTATGAAGGTCTTCAGGTGGAGTAGGAGATCGTAGAGATAAGATCATACAGTGACCAATAACTACAGTCCAAATATATGTTAAATATAGTTAAACCTAGAACTCATTGATTCCCTAAGTTAAGGGGAAAGGGAAAGTGTAGAGCAAGGGAAGAATGCAAAATGTGGAGGTGGGTGTCATGTGGAATAAACATCTGAAGTGGTATAAACTTATACCTCTGAGTCATATACAGTGTGGTAAACCAGTTACCGCAATCAAAAATAATGCCAAAACATATGAAAATTAATATCAGTTCTTAAAAGTAATAGTTTTGGTGATTCTTATAACATCATTATTTAACCAGCCTATTCTTATGGCTGCACAATAGCTGCTTTAAGACATATACATTAACTTGCATTTTATCAGTGTTTGAAATTATTAGTTACAAAGTGGAGATGCAGTTTTCAATATTCTGTTAGGATTAAATATATTTATAACATTAAGAATAAAGCACACCAGCTGCTATAAAAATAGCATATGGTCTACATTTTTTAAACTGCTTGCTTATTTTAAATTAGTTTAATGTTTATTAGGCTACTACAGACTTCTCTTTACTTTGCATTCTATTATTTTTAGTGCATCAAGTTGAACCTTGAAAATATTTTTTAAAGATTTATTTATTTATGCATACAAGAATTGGGATACACAGAAGTGTGGGGGGTGAGAGTATCTACCAGAGACAGAGTGGGGAACAGTACAAGCAGATTAACTGAAATAAACTGCTGAGGGAAGTAGCAGGCAAGGCAGGAGAGGTCTGCCGCACCATGTGGGTCAGCTCCCAGGTGGGCAGCATGGATCAAACTCATGCTGCAATTGTAGAGATTTGCTTCATAGCACATTTCTTGACCCATTGCACCATGAGGGAAGCCTGGAGAATGTTACATTCTTCTTTTGCAAATTTCTTCTTAAGTTCCTTACATATTAAATATATTGTATGTGCTGCTTTCATTTTCCCTCATTTATTAACCTCTTACATCTATTTTTATAATTGTTGCCACGTGAAGCTAAAATTTGTTTCGTTTTGTCAGCACAACATTCTTCTAGCATTTTCTCTTTGATCCTGGGCTTCTGTAACACTGCTACTACCCTTTGTCCCTCAAGAGCTTCCTGCTATTGCTACAGTTTGCATCACCTTTTTAGCTTTTTAGTTATTTCATAGTTCAAGTGACATTTCTCTGTATTAAATATTCTCTTAAATATCTAGATTGGGGGGGTATTTTTAATTTACTGGAAAATATCTGAAGCTTCTTTCTCTAAATAGTATAAGCTAAAGATTTAACTTAATCACTTTCCTAATAATTTGACCAGTGGTTACAAAAAGAATAGATTAACTACTCCTTCATCTACAGAGAATTAGAATACTAATTTTAAGAATTACTAAATAAATCTGTTCTGTACTTTCTATTCTATTAATGTTTCTCAATATGTATGCTCTTCATAACTTGCTTATTATAATATTATAATATGACATTTTAAAATTCTGATCATTTGGTATTATACTATTCTCTCCTCAAAAAAAAAAAATACTACCATTTTTGTCAAATTTGAGGAAGAGTCCTTTCGGATATTTGTTGGAGTGGCATTATTATGGAAATAACCTAAATCTTTGTAACATCTTCTTTTTGTAGCTAGGATTATGAAATATTTTCCATTTGTTCAAGTTTTGTTTAGATATTCATTAAAAGTTTGTATTTTTTATTTCATGGATTTTGCAGTTATTTCTAGATATTTTTATTTTTTGCTAAAGAGCAAAATATTTGATTTTCTACATTTATTGCTATTTTAGGAAATATTAAAATCTATTTTATTTAAAATTCAAAATAAAATTATGTATTGAAAATGGCAGACTAAATCTTATGTATCTACCACCCAGATTCAACAATAATCAAGATACTATCACACTTGCTTTATCTATCCCTGTTTTATTTTTAAAGAAAATCCAGGCTAAATTCATTCCTGTAGACCTCAGTATGCATCCTTTAAAAGTATGAATATTTTCTTAATAAACATTAATATCATTATCACAACTAGAAATGATGATACCGTGTCCATAGTGAAATTTTCCTCTCTTATGTGATTCATTTTTACTATTGATTTTTCATTGACATTAATATGTCACATTAGTCCTAAGACACTTGAAAATCTAGGTCAGTTTCTTTTCTCACAGCCCATTTTCCTCCAAATTCCTTTTTCTCTTCTTTATCCCATTGGCTTGTTGTAAAAGAACAGCTGGATCCTATATTTTGCTTTACTTTTTTGTGATTCATTTAACTCGTTTTTCTTTGTCTGATCTTTCCTATAGTCAGCAGTTGTCTATAAAAGTTTAATTAGTTTCAAGTTCAGTTATTTAGGTAAAATATTTTTTAGATTTGATATAAAGTGGATTTTACCATGTAATAATGGCATTATTATACTCTTATAAATGACAAGAAACATTACAGCTACTTGATTGTGTATATCCTCACCATAATGAGTGTTATAAGTACATCTGTTCGGATACATGAGAAAATATTCAGCAACATTTATTTAATGAACGTTAAAATATGGGACACCTACTTTATCATTTGGTTTTTGCTCCTTTCAGATGATATCATCGTAGGCTAAGTCCGTGTTATTTATAGATCTAACTGATATTTTAACTGTTGGATATACCACATTTTATTAAGCATTTCTTTATCAATTAAAATTTTAGTAAAATTGCTATTTTTATACTTGTGCAATAAATAACTGTGCAAATGCTTAAGTATTTTGATACTATAGATGTCTAAAAGTTTAATTGATCCATCATAGAGTGTGTACATTTTAATTATAACACACAGTTAAAAACATTTTTAAGTTGCTTTTTTTAATTATGCTTTTTTTATAAGTGATAGAGGTCAACTTTTTCTTCAATTTCCTGGTGAGTAAAAATATCAGATATTTTGATATTTTAGAGAAACTATTTCATATTGCTTTAATTTACATTTCTTTAATTGTGAATTACTCTGGAGATCAAATATCTCTTCATGTTCATTAGTCATTTGGGTGTTTTCATTTATGTTTTTTTGATACTTTTTCAGATCAAATACTTAGTTAATACTTGTAAATGTTCTGCATGTATATGTTATTTCTGCTTTTACTTGACAATTCCCACACATTTGTGATGATATTTTGTTATTTATGTTCCCTAAGAAATCTGTACCTCATTTTGTTTGTCTGCTTGCTTTGTTCAAGTCTGAGAAGTGTGTTAAATTCTCCCACTTGTGATTGTGGAGTTTTCGATTTCTGCCTGTAGTGCTAACATTTTTTTTCCATGTATATGTTTTAAGCTAGTTTTTAAGTTCTCATTTATGGCTATAATATTCCTTTAGGTTATTATTTCCTATATTAATGTGAAATGAATTTTATTTGTTTTAATATGTTTTGTTTTTAATTCTACTTTTTTCTGATGTAAGTTATAAAAAAGCAATGTTGATACTGCCTTTTATTGTTTTCTAAAACCTGGTGTCTTTCATTCTAAAATATTATACATATTCATATAACATATACATATGTCTACATATAATGTAGATATATAGCATAATTGAAAGGACGTACATTGCCTGTACACAAACATAATCTCCCCTATTATAATCATCCTTACCAAAATGTTACATTTATCATAACCTATGAGCCTACATTTGGGTGATGAAGCACATCATCATCCAAAGTCCTAATAGTTTAAATACATTATGGTTTATTCTTTGTTTTGTACATTTTATAGATTTGGACAATGCACAATGACGCCTTGCCATTACTTATGCTATTACATATTTTAAGTATACAGAAAACATAATTCCCGAGTATACCTGAACCAGTTCTAGCAATTCTAAACATTCCTTTGTTCTTGATTTAATATTTAAAAAATGAAACAATACATAACATACTACTGAAGGCTCCTACAGACCATTCATCAATCACATTTGCCTTCCCTTCTCCCAGAAATAGCATCTCATTTGAATTTGTTATCTATCAGTCCTATGCATAATTCATGCCATTGCTTTACATTTATTTATTCATGGTTTTATGTCATCATACTATATGTGTCATCTTGTAACTTCTTTGAGACATTTCTGCTTGCCTTCATTTCAAAAGTTGTTTTTGCATTTGCTGTAAGTTACATAATCATTTATATATGTGAATAGCTAAACGTTGTTATTTTAAAAATTATGATTTAGTTTTCTCCGTAACTTATGTGGTACATTCATGCTCTGAATTTTATTCTTATGACTGGGTTAAGCATTATGTTTAGTTTACTGACTTATTTGATGCATTTTAAAACCTTTTGCTTTTTTATTCCCTCTCCCTAAATATCCCTCGTTCTGTTCTTTTTTCAAAAAGTGTGTCATGCAAAATATTATTATGTAATATGAAAATCTAGTCTATATCAGATGTTTAGCTATCTCTTTGATTTTACATTTACTCTTTGCTATGTTTACCCCTTTTCTTGTTTTTTTTTTAATTGATTGCAGCACTTATACTCCATTTTCCTAAATATTTAATAAAAACAGATTCTAACTCCACTATTTTAATTATTGCCACTTGATTTTCTAGTACCTGAATTATTTATAACATCTTACACCATCTATTTATTTAATACAGCCATTTTATCATTCTTCCTATTCCTTGCTTTTTGGTGTTTCATTTGCATGTATATTTTTTGTATTCCTCAAAATGTTTATTTTATGTTTCATCTCTTTAATTTTTGTGCCAAAATGCAGTGGAATTTGCTAGCTTAATATTACACCTCACCATTTCATTTTCCAGTTAATTGAAAGTTAATTTTAATTAAAATTACTATGGTTCCTGCCACATATTGCAGCCCTGAGCCAATCACACTTGGTGGTTTTTAACTGCAGGTACTGCATATAAAAGTTCAGGGAAGAAGAGCTTTAAGCTTTTGTTACCTGACTATGGGTTGTACTCTCTCCAGCTGGACATTAAAGAGGAAGTGTAAGGCTCAAATGCTTCTTGTAGGCATCTCAGGAAAGTTTGATATCCGTCTTAGAACTAAATGTGAATGGCATGAGGGAGAGAGACAGAGAAGAGAGTGAAAGACACACACACACACACACAGAGGATATCAATAATACATTCTGATCTCTAGAATTCCTTTAATTGTTTAAGTTCTGCTATGCAGAATGCTCCATAGACCAGCTCAATCAGTAGTGCCTGAGAAATTATTGGAAATGAAGAATCTCAAACCTGATGCTAGACCAATTAAATCAAGACATTCCGTTATCAGATATCACCATTTGCCCAGATAGCAACATTTAAAAAAATATTTTTATTGAGTTAATATTAGTTTACATCACTGTTTGCACAATAAAGGTGTATACTCCCTCTTCAGGCATTGTTGCCATAGTGTATCCACCCCCAAACAAACCATAGCTTACCGCTATTGACCTGTGTGCTCACTTCCTTCTTTGTTCTAGTCCCTCTGCATTACCCTCTTTGTACCCCCTACCCCTACCCTGGTCCCCATTCTACACTCAGTTTCAAGGGTTCGCTTTTCAGTTTCGTTTAAAAATATTTTCTACAGTGGTGTCTCACCAAATGTGGTTAATGGATCCCTGAGGCCTTTCATGAAATAAGTGAAGTTAAATCTTTTATAATGATAAGACATTATTCGCCCTACTTAGAGTGCCTAATATTATGAGTCTTTATATTCTAGTGAGGAATAATGCTGTAGGGAGAGTAAACAAATATTGATTTGTGGTTTTCTCCTTTCTTAACTCTTCAGTGGACTTGTGCTGTTTTGATATCTGGCATCTTTTATTTTTCTTTCTTTTTACATCAGTGACTAGATTATATTTGGAAGAGCCCACTCTCAATCCATATGGGTTAAATATGGATGACCTTTTGCTCTTACTGCTCTCTCTCCAGGCATAGAGATAAAAATAAAGTCTAGCCAATTAACTTATTTAATTCTCTCAGTCACAATGATTGATTCAGGAATTGGTATATAACCATGTTGTTGCATTCAGAAAAAAAAAATACTGACACTTTTTTAATTGAAATATTGGAAATGAGAAGTTCTTTTTACATTTTTTAAAAAAGATGCTATAAATTAAGGAAAAGATATAAGCTAATATTGCCAGGAATACCCTTTGGAGATATTCTGTTGTATCTAAGTATAGAATTTAGTTCTAAATTTTTTTTTAAATCTTGAAATATATTTTATGCTGGCAGACTGAAACAAAGGTGAGGCATTACTGAAACTTTGGAAAATTATCAGATACTGGTATTGATTTTATTAGTCTTAGTAATTGAGGATATCAAAAACATTTTTCCCTTTTATTTTCATGAGTATTTTAGTGTTTTGAGTAGGCTTCATAAGATGACCAGATACATTTTCGTGCTGAAGGTTCTGGCAACCATTCCTTTTCATCTTTCAATTCACAGCATCTAGCACACTTCCTGCGTTATAGTGATTCCTGCAATTAACAGAGGGCTTGTAAGTTCCAATCCTCCCTTTGCTACACTGAACTAACATTATTAATTTTGTGAGGAATTGGAAATGTTTTTAAATTTGATATTATTTTTACTCGGGTTCTCAATTAAATTTGACTTCTAAAGCTTCAAAGAATATTATGAACAATTTTATTGGGAATATTTCTCCTTAATTTAATATTAATTGGATAACTAATGTATGCTGCTTGAATAAGATACAATCCACAGTCTCATAGTTAGAAGAAAAGATAGACATAAATATCTATTTAACTTTGTGTTGGAAGTGTAGCAGACTTCAGAGAAGTAAATTACAGTGATAAGTGTAGAACTGAGATATAAAGGTAAAAGGCACATTCAAATGCATAGGCATTTGATGCAACAGTATTTTGGGGAGGGACTATAAACAGTTTAGAACTGTTTGAAATAAGGAGCATAGCAGATGATACTAAGGAAAAATGCTGAATCCAGATCAAGAAAGATGAAGTACCAAGTCCCAGAACTTTCACTTTATTCAGCTGACCAGTGTTACTTACTTTTAAAGAGAACTTGCCCCCCAAATATGCAAATTTCTCTAAAAATGTGAGGCTGTAATTTCTGGTGAAATCATTTAAATAAACAAATGGAACCTTTAAAATGTCTTGCAGAGGGCAGAAAACCACTCAGGAAACAGCAGGGAAGTAGATGGATGATTAACATAAAAATTAAACAGTGACTGTGTAAATGGAGAGATGGACAGATCAGCAGGGCTTCTTATAAAATAACCAGAGTTTTGATCTAACTTGTTTACTTATATTTAAGTTAAGATAATTGGGACGATTTAGTTAGTGATATGTATTATTTAACTTTACCAATACAAAGGTTATTTATAGGCCATTTTAGAGAAAGATATTTGTACATTAAATAAATGGGAAAGGAGTACTGCCTATAAATTGAAATGATGAACTTACAGCTCTCTTTGAGAGATTTTTGGCAAAGATGGTCTTTTATTTCTTTACTGTAGATTAATGTCATTTTTAGACTATGAAATTTTCTATTAATAAGACTTGTTGGTTCCAATTTTATGTAAGTAATATTAAATTAGTTTTGGCACTCTACACAACTTTTTAGAACTTGACTGTGACTTTTTCCTAGTTTTCTGCTGCTTTCTAATTAGCTTTATTTATTTACCTATAGTAATAGTTGTGCTTTTTATTTTATATGTTAGTTGTTTAGAATAATACTTTTTATTTTTTTTTTACATCAAGGCTATGTTGAAACCTAGAAATGTACCTAGAAAATGATATATGTATACAATACATGAAAGCAGTAATTAATAAGATTAATATTAGAGAAGACTGCTTGCTTTAGACCTCGAGCTAGGTGGTTTAGTCTATCATGCCCTTATCTGTCCACTATCAAGCTGCAGGGAATTATTAGCTCTTTGTACCCCATGGCCCCTTTGTACTGGTTGGAATATTCTGAATTATGGCAAGGAACTTAAAGAGGTCATGATTATGGGATGGACACCTGCATTGTTCAATGAATATTGTGATGGCATTTGGCACATCATTTAGCAAAACTCCCCAATGGCTCAAGAAATGACTGTTATGATCACACAGGGACCTTGCATAATGATATGAATAGCTCGGGACAGCCCTTGATCATTACAGAGAACATGACTAAAAGCACATTTAATTATGAACACTAAGGAATCTTTGATAGGTTCTTATAAATAACCAGTTCTTTTAGTTCATAAGTGAGAACTCTTGAGACTAAAGAAATCAGGTCTTAACTAGGAAGTAAATTATTTGACTAGAGACTCAATAACAGGACTTTTAACTTTATGAAGTCAGAAACATTTTGTTGTTGGGTGCTATATACCATTACTTTGTAGAGTGCATAGTACATGGCAGAACTTACCTGAAATTTTGTAGCTTGAATGAAATAAATTGGCTGTTGTCACATCAGGTAGTAAATGACCATTATATTCTTCCATGTGTCAGATCACTGATCTGATTCACCATGTATAGGATTGTACACCACATTGTTATCAATGTTGTGTGAATAATTATATAGAACAAGGCACAAAAGTTCATGGACACATTCTAGAATTGCATTTTAAGGACTTACCTTTCCTTTTTATTTTCAGCAGTTCCTACCCATGATATTCATAAGCTGAATTTAACATATTTGGATTACCATATACACTTATTTATCTTAATGTATTTCTCTAAGTACAGATATTGGGTATTCACACCACTGAGTGAAATGTGCCTCCCTCAAACCTTATTATGATGCTGGCACATTACCCTCTGATATGAAAAAAAAAAAATCAAATTTGGTCTTAAATGAGCTTTCACAAAATTTTGGTTTTTTTGGTAGCTACATTTTGTTATTTTCTTCAGTAATAGAGTATATTCAGGTTTGTCTTTATTCCCATTAATTAAATGATGAAAGATAAAACTTTAAATAATTACTGATGTGTCCTGTATTAGCATTAAAATCAGAGGGAAAACTGTTCTAGAAAGGTTATGTTACTAAAGAATTTATTAAACATTCATTAGTTTCACCTCAGGTAATGGTGTCCTTGTTTACATATTTGCAGATTTGCATATGCATTCCCTAAACAAGATTTCAAAAATGTTTATGATCCTGTGACCACCTTAATTATGAGTCCTCAAAAAGATATTTGTGCAGTCCTTACTGAATGTGTATGTGGGTTCTGTTTGCTCCCACCAGCCCCCACTAAGTCTTTTACAAAGTTTAATAAACAAAGTGACATCAAGTTATGATAAGCAAAGTTCCGGTTTGGGTGCCTCCATCTCCCTCCTCTGTAACCTAATCCAGAGACTATAAAAGTCTGAGGGTCATGGGTGAAATGTGCTTAGTCACAGAAAAAAGTGATGTTAACTTGGTGGTGGAGGTAGGAGGGGAGAGGAAAATTTTACTTCTCACAAGCTACGTGATACACTTTCCAACGATGGTTTTTACCCATCTTCTGAAGATTGAGTTTTAGAGATCCCAGATCAAAGCATATGAAAATTCTTTGATATATGAAAATTATTTGATAAGAACTTTGTGAATCTGCATAAATGCTCCACCATGGTTCTTGAGGTAAGGTAGCACCACTGGAGGTGCATAATGTGGCTTTTGGATTTGGTATAAATTTTCACTAGTATCAGGTAGTTTCAGATCTTTTTTAACAGGTCAGTAAAACTTGAGCAGTAATAGGAAGAGATAGGTACATGGTGAGATACCTTTCGTATACTATTCAATTCCTTCAGGGAGATCTGCTCAATCATATTTAACATATAAAGGAAAGATAAACTGTTTCCTTCCAACTACAGCAATGAGGTCATCTACTGTATAATTGCTATGCAGAGTCACACCTCCATTATGGATTTTGTATTTACCCAGGAGGTTCTTCATAGTTTCAGGATCCAGCTAGCAGTAAGGGAAAGTGGTCCTGAGAATTACATCTTTTTTATTCCTCTGGCAGCCAACGTTAGAACATTTGCTATTCAAAGTGAATGCCAAACTCCTCCAGCTCACTTTCAGATCTCTTATACCCAACCGTTTCAGGACACTCAGAACTAGTTACATTCTCAGGCCACTGCAATGATTTGACAGTCTCTCCCTTTCTCACATTTGGCCCTCTCAAAGTCATCTGGGAAAGATCAAGAAGTGGATCTTGGCATTTTTGTATCTGATGACACCAGGCACAGTGGTCAGAGTAGTGAATTGGGGCTGTCACCTTGCAAGTCCCACAATGTTACTAAGCAGCATTGACTTCTCCACAGATGGAAAAAACACTAAGCTAATTCAAGCATTGCCTTTTATGGCCACATCAAAACCTCTTGTACCACTACCACCATCACCACCACCACCTTCACCTTTTGGAGTAATAAATTGTCTGCTAAGCTTTGCAGAGCAAGGCAGGGGCACACTTTCTACTTCTCACAAGACAATCCCAGCTGCAGCTCAGAAGTTGCACTGGTGGAGTGGTGTCTCAGCTTTACCTGTGCCGGTTCTCCCCAGGAGTTTGCTCCTATCATTTATTTTATCTGGCAGGGCATGTCATTCAGTATGGCTCTCTGTACTGGTCTCAGTATGTATACATGTAAGTACGAGACACACATTTGCAGGAGACCAGAGATCTGGTGGGCTGGGAGGGGTGGAGATGAGGTGTTGGTCAAGTTCTTTGATGAGAAGGTGTTAGAAAGACCTGATTTCAGAGGGTTGGTGTCTTGGAAGCTGTGGCTGCACAGAGTGGGAAGCCAACTCTTTGAATGCCAACGTGCAATGTACAGTGCTCTGGTCCTGACTGGACATTGAGAGAAGCTTGGGTGCAGGGTAGCCTCTGTGCACCCATGCTGCCCTGAGCTGGTGGCCGAGTTCTGGGGCTCGGGGCCTGAAGAGCCTGAGTGCTCCACCAACCACTTCTTAGGCTGTTCTCCATGCCAGGTCTGTTCGGAGTGCATGGTTCTTTGTCTTTCATCATAATTTATAGTGATCAAATGTTCGGAGAAGGAATGCTAAATTAGATTATTGATTATAATAAAAATCAACATGGAAGATTCCATAAACGGGGCTCAAGAGCCACCAGCAACTTGGCAGATTGATGTAAATTATACTGTCTTTCTTTTCACTTCTCTATCCAGACTGTAATGTTTATAAAGCAGAAACTAAAGTGAAGATTTAGCAACTGCCACATGTAATTTTTGAAACTTTATGAAAAAAGGAGAGGTTACAGTCTTTAAAGTAAGGAAAAACTAACACTTTGAAGTTTTACAAAGGTTTTGTTCTGAAAATTGTGGGTAATTAAGTTTGTAGTTAATACAATAGAAGATTCTAGATTTTGTTGTGAGACAGGATGGTTTATTCACATACCAAAAACGGTGTACTGATTAATAGGATTTAGTATGTGGTGACTTGCATGAACTCTGTCCAAAAAAATTTTCCTAATTTCAATATTTGGCAGGGTTTCACTGGTACAGAAACTAAGTATTATGATTTTAGCTAATTACTTGAACAGTTTCTTAGGACATAATTGATGGCAAAATAGAGAATGAATACAAGACGATTTTAAAGATGAGTAAATTTTTAGCTTGTTATATCAATATAACAGAACATTCCTATATAGAAGTTGCACAAATAATTGGCACTTTCTGCTTGAAAAATTTTAATGACTTAAGACACAGAGGCATACTTACAAAGCTGATCAACTTTCATCTAGCAGCACAAAATTAATAGCTAATTTAGATAGAATCATAATTCAAAAATATCACTACATTTGGAAATAATGGACTGAATTCAAGAGAAAAATGTATGAAATGTCCAGAATAGGCAAAATTCATAGAGGCAGATTAATGGTTATGAGGGATTGGGGAAAGTGCAGAAAGGAGAGACTACTAACAAATTCTTTTTGGCATGATGAAGTATTTTGGAATTAGATAATGTTAAAGATTGAATAATTTTGTGAATATAGTAAAACTCTCACTTGTACATTTTAAGAGAGCAAATTTTATAGCAAGTGAATTATACCAATAAACAGTTTAGAAAGGCATTTATGGTAAATAAACTGGGAATAGAAAGAAAACTTATGAAGAACAGAAGGAAATTTAACACAGTAAAGAAGTTTTAATTGTACATGTGGGCAGGTTAAACTCTAGTTGCATATTTGTTAACTCATATATTAAAAGAATGAATACAAAGAAAAGTATATAACCTGCATTATTATTTAGCCTTGTTTTGGATAGTCTAACCAGGATACATCTCTTAACCATTCTAAATGTTTGTGATAAATATCATAGTTAACTACTGGGAAACAGAAGGCAATAATATAATAAATGCAGATGATTTAATTGCTTATATAAAATACACAAAGGAAATAAAATGGAATCAGATATGAAATAATTGAAAAAGGTGGTGGTGTAAAGAAGAATTGTTTAAAGCATTCTTACATACAAACAAAAATAAAAGAAAAATAAATAGGAAAGAGAGCTCATTCACAAAACTTCCAAATAATAAAAGACTTGTGTTAAATTCATGAAGTATGTGTAAAAATGTAACCGTTAGTTGGGGCTTAGTGATGGGTAATTTTATGAAATCAAATAAACAGTATGCACATATATGTGTTTTTCTAGGTAAAGAATCTAAAACTTCTGTTAGATTCTCAAATACCTATAAGAAAATTTAGATATTACTACCCACAAATCAGTAGTATCTGGATAGGGTAATGAGACTATATTCATAAAAAGGTACAAGAATAGCTTGGAGAACAAGTTGGAGTAGAATGATAAATGGTACCACATAGAAAAAAAATTAGGGCTAAACACAATGATTTCGTGTATGATAAAGATGGTATCTCAAATAATGGGAGAAAGAATGGATTATTAAACATTTCTCAAGATTTTGATAAATATTTAGAAAAAATAATTTTCTGCTTCTCATGGCCCAAATTTTCAGATTATTAAAGATCTTACTTAACTAAAATGAGTATTAGAAGAAAATTTAGATGAATTTTTAGGTAATCTGTGTGTTTTGAGTAATACTTCAAATAAACCATTTTTAAGACATGAATATTCTGTTGAATTCAGGAAAATATAAGCACATCAAATAGAGTATAAAGGGAAATAATAAATAAGGAAACATTGGAATATGTTATAAGCAACATGCATGCAATATGTTATTAATATAGGTTTACTGCCATTAATACATAAAACTGTAAAATGCTTTAAAGAGAGACACCAAAAGTGATCAAAGGCTAAGGATAAGCAACTTCTAAGAAGAAATACAAAAAAACAGTAGACATCTAAAATATTCAAATGTACTAACAATCCAAAAATTCAAATTTAAATAAGTATCTAAATTGCCAATTACCTCTAATTTTTTTTTAAGAATTGTCAACTTGGATCAGGTAACCACTATTCTCAGAATGTGTCTTAGGAAAATCATTGTATAATTCCTCACAAATGCATATTTGAGAATTATTTTTTAAGTATTTTTTAATAATGGTGGAAATTGTAATCTATATTAAATAGGTTAAATGAATCATGACTGTGGCAAAGTGATATCCAAAAATAGCCATGACAGCTACCTTCATTCTCTTCTTTAAACTTATCACTTCTCCATTTATGACTTGAGTCTGTTTTCCATCTTCCTGAGCCCAGGCAAGATTTTGTGGCTCCCTCATTAATAGACTATGAAAATGAAATTGGGTTACTTTTAAAGCTAATAAGACTTTCCACCTGACTCTCTCTAGGATTTTTTCCCTTGAAACCCAAATTGTTTTGTTTCTGAATTATGAGAAAGCCCAGAGCACCTAGCAAGGTCCCCTGTATGATCCATCAGAAAGCCCCAACTAAGGTTACTGCCAGCATCTACTACTTTGTGAGATTTCAGACAATTCCAACCTTCAGCCTTTGAACTGGAGACAAATAGATTCAAAGTAGAGCAGGTAAATGGTTGAATTTTTCAAATTGCAGCATTATTAGCACTATAAATGTTTTGAATCTCTACATTTTAAACTAGTTTACTTGTAACAGTCAGTGTTATATATAAAATTGTAATATTGTGAAGCCATTTCAAATGAAAACATAGATGAAATGTCATGACTTTTACAGGAACTTTGTCAGGTGCAACTTAGAAAATGGGTAAATAATAGGAGTCTTTATAGTTACATTTTGTTCAGGCACAAAAATATCCAAAAGTTAGCATATACCTGCATAGAAAAGACATTTTCTACATGATGAAGACATGTAGAAAAGACATTTACAGGTTCTCCCACTATCTGAAAGTAGAACATTTCTATTTGGTATGATTTGGTAGGTTATTTTGGGGGTCTGGGATTACTCAATCTTTTTTTTTCTGTATAGAATAATAGCAAAAGCAAATCATATTAAGTAGGACTGTTTCTACTTTCACATTGGTAGGGAAAACTAAATGTAAATGGTGATTGTCTTCAAGCATTTAAAGTAAAGGAGTGATTTATATTTGACTTTTATTCTTGTTCATCTTGATGTATTTTCAAATTTTTGTACAAGTATACATTGATCATTTCTTTAATGAAGATGAAATAAATTTTAGCTTGAGTTAATCATGATTAGGTACAAAGTATAGAGGAACCTGGCTTGGAATCTGTGCATAGGAAAAAGACAGGTGTTTTACTTGATTACAAGTTCAAAATCACCCAACAGTATGCTATACCTGCCAAAGTGTTAATACAAACTTAGGTAGCAGTTACAGAATTTTAGAGTCCAGAGGACTACAGCATTAGTCCTACTATATGACACATAGAATAGGTAACAGCTTGAAGATACCACAGTTTAAGGACAGCAGCTGAATTTCTTCCAGAAGACATTGACCCAGATATTGGTAAGGTCTGAAACAGGGTTATATCAGGGACAGTAGAAAGAACAGGGAATCCTGTTGTGTGAGAAAAGAAAAACAATAGATACACAGATGTAGAAAAGTTGGGTAAGATTTCATCTGAATAATTTCAGAGACCAAGAATTAAACAATAAATGATAACCTCAATGATACAGATTTGGCTCAGGTAAAGACAATACTTCCAATTAAATTGAGCTTTTCAAAAATTAAAAGAACCCTGGTGTTAGGAGATTTATAGAGAACTCTACACTTCACGGGAGGTCTAGCTGGGTATCTTTTAAAGTCCTGTCCTTGCCAAATTTTAACAAAAGTTTCTGTTATAGGGTCAGCGCCCCAAAAATACACTGTCTGGTCAATACTCTGTAAAGTCACTCTTTAGCATACCTTTTTTTCTAACAGCTTAATTTTCTGAATTCCCAGTCTTTGCTAATTAGCAGAGCTAGCTCAGTTTGGCAGTAATTTTCTCAAAATTAAGGATTCTTATTTCTGACGATGATATGTTCTTAATTAAGTCTCCTCATTAAAACTCTCTAGCTTTGATTGTCAGTGTTTGTCTCTACACAGCACAAAATAGACATTTGGCCATTTCTTATGTAATTTGATTAATGTAGACAGCTCATTGTAGTTTCAGCTCCACAAATGAATTTTTAGACTTTTTTTTTGTTCAGATGGTCTGTGTGGACCTGCTTCTTAGGTTTATCTTTTAAGGGAGGGTCCTTATACACATGAAAACTTTGGTTATAGTTAGATACAAAATTTTATCAAATTTTTTGAAAGAAAAAATATATTTCCTTTTACTACCAGTAGTATGAGGCACTAATTTAAAAGGAGCATTTGAAAGAAAATATTCTCTATAAATTCTATGATCTATATATTTTTCCTGTCAATAGAATCTTCACCTTTGCCCCTATTTCCTCTCAGACTTAGCTATCAGTGATAGATTTCAGTTATGCATTCGTGATAAAACTTCACTCTACCTTACTTTTCTAAAACAAAAGCACAGGTCTTTATAGCTTGATATTTGGACTAAGTAATCTACATTTCCCTCTACCGCTCCCCTTTGCAGAAGGAGAAATTCAGAGTATCTTCCAGAAAATATATATTCTTAGTCTTTTGATTTTCGTCTAGGTACTTTTGAATAACTGAACCCAGAATGTGACATTGAATAATGAGGGAACTTTATGATATCTACAAAATGATTAAATTTTACTTACTAAACTGTACCTAAAATGAATTTAGGTAGTTCTTAATAACATAATTTAATCAAAATCTTTTGAATATAATAAGTAGAACAGTTCTGTGTATAACATTTATAATAAAATAAATATACAATATTCCATTTTCTGGTAATGTCTCTGAAATATATCTAATTAAATGAAACATTGCTGTGGAAATTAAAAAAAATGACTTCCATTTAGAAGATAAATAATAGCAGCAAAAATAGTAAATATATACAAATGATTTGTTTGAAACATCTTTGGACTACTTCAGCAAAAGTTCGTAGTGCCAACTATGTTCAAGTGATCTGCACTATAACTACCACTTGAGACATAAATCACTTTCAAATAAAACTATTTCTAGGAATAATTCATATGTGACTATCTTTAGCTTTAATAGTTGTAAAAATTCCTGGACTACTTGGAAAATTGGTGAAATATCCTTTTCCTTGCAGGCCAACCATATAATGGTGTGCTGGAGAGGAGGACTTTACATTGTTCTCTCTTTATCCTCTTGATTGGAAACTCTTCAGTTGGATTTATCAGTTAATTCCCACTGGTGACCTAGATTAATTTAGTATGTAGCTCCAGAATGTCATTACTTTTTGTTGGTCAATCACCAAAGAAATTTCATCTCATTGACAGATATATGTACAGTATAGAAATAAAAGCAAACAATACTGCCCCCAAACACCCATATTTTAATAATATTCTTCAAATATAAAGGGCTTGAAAATGAATATAGTAATGGAACATGATGACTCCTTCCATGTTATCCTGGGAATAGACACATATTTACCTGAGTTATGGATTGATTCTTGGATTTGAGAAAATCTCAAATTTGGAAGTCACATTTGTAGTCATTATGAAGAATATAGTGAGGAATCACCACCATGTTTCCAGATCTTGTCATCTTTTATGGCTTTGTTTGACCCCTAGTCAGATCTTTATAAAGCAAATTAAGGACTTGTTGAACTTAGAGGTTTTGGGGTATAATGAACTGGTCATATCCCAACTCCATTGTGTCACTATTTGCATTACTTAGTTATTTAACAGCCTCACATTCTGAGTTCTTTATTTATAGAAGTTCTACTCCAACCTCATGATTGCAAAGAATAAACAGACTAATATGAGTGTCATGCCTAATAAAAGACCTAGTAGAGATTGTGGCATAAGTTATGGTTGTGGCATAAGCAATAGCCATTATTGCTATTATTATATTAACAGTATTTGGTACACAAAGGAAAGAAATAACTGTTGTGCTAGCGTGCACAGGATTGGTTCACTATGGATTCAGGCAGATGGATAAAGAGAATCCTGGAGCCCTCGATGTATTTTACAGACTTTAATACTCTCTCGGGGAACCAGGTACACAGGCATACCAGGTAGGGAGGTGGGCATGCAAGAAAGCAGTCCAGGGCCTCCCTGATGGCACAGTGGGTTAAGCAACGCACTATGAAGCAAAGCACTGCAGCACAAGTTCGATCCCTGCTGCCAGCCTGGGGGCGACCCACATGGCGCAGCAGACCTCCTGCTGTGCCCGCTGCTCCCCTCAGCAGTGTACTTCCATTGATCTGCCTGTTCTGCTCCCCTCTCTCTGTGGTGAATCCTCTCACCCCCCCCCCCACACACACCTCTGGTCTGTATCCTAGTGCTTGTATGCATAAATAAATAAATCTTTAAAAAAAAAAGTCACAGTCCAGGCAGGGAGGTTTGGGGGGGCTAGGAGACTGGCAGCAACCAAGCCTCCTAATCCCCAGAAATCTTTACACTCTTTCCTTGGGCTCTCTCTAGCAACCTCTCTCTCATGTGGTCTCACAATCTCCCCTCTTCTGTAGTCATGCTGCTTTTCTGTCCTGTGGCTGCTGCTTTAATCCCAGCCTCTAGGCTCAAGTGTGCAGACTTACACATTTGTGTACACCCATACTCAAGTCATATTTGTGCCTCGCCCATGCTCCCGGCACTTTTTTCATTAACGGGATCAAGGTTACCGTGATATCTACAGAGGCTAGTGGTGTAAAAAGCCTGATGAATTCATTTATCCTACAGTAATGAACTTTGCTCTTTGTGCTAATTGTACTCTCCACTAGTCCATGTGTGACTGAACAGAAACTTTCTTTTCTTTGTCCTCTGTGTTTTGCTATTGTTCATTCTTATGCATTTCATATTCTTTTCACAGAGTAATGTATCAGTCTTGAAGATTCAATACATAAAAGTCGCATCTGGTAGCCATGTCCCTAAGATACAATTCTAATTAACAAGAACCAGGTGTCTGAAATTTGAGAATTATATCACACCACAAAAGGATTTCTTTATTTAGTGACATAAAATTTTATTTTTCTAGTAAAAATGTTTTGAAGAAATTAAAATAAAATTTTTCTCTTTTTAGAAAATAATTTATGCATTTTGATTTCATTAGTTTCAAGAAACCAAGTGTCATTTGGAAAAAAATTAAGGATCTAGGTTCAACTTGTTGATAACATCTATGGTTTCCAACATCTATGGTACTTAGCTCATCAAGATTTTTAGGAAGGCATTTTAGAATAAAGACTTCTGTAAATACCTGGTCCATTAGGAGCTGACTAGACTTAGGAGGAGATGGGGATCTGGTCACAATGTAGATTAGCAGAGATCTATGCAGAAGGAGACTTTGTGCAGGGGTGAGAGTGATAGGACTAAGGGTGAAAAGATATCAGAATATGAGATGTGTGGAATTGGCATAAACTTCCTTAGTTCTGATGCTGTGAGTTCCATACAGATTCCTTTGAACTTCCTTAGAATAGACATTTGGCCAAAAGTATAGACAATTAATGGCCAAAGTATGGTCATTAATTTTGCGACTGGCATCAATACAAAGGCAAGAATTCTTGGGACTATGAGGGTGTTTTGCTTCAGAAGCAACATGAGAGACCAGGAGGCACAGGACTGGGAATATAGAAATAATTTCTATGTTTGACCAAAATACAGTGAATATACCTGGTATAATCATCTTCCTTACCTTGCCTACTTCATTCTGAGACTATATATGGTTTAGAGAAACTATAGAGAATTACTTTAATACAGAGGGTCCATCTTATCAACCTCTCAGACTGTCAGCTCTCTTTAGTACTTCAGAATTCTGGTATAATTTCTAAAAGAGATTTTCATAATTCTAAGATCTGTGTTTGAAGTCAAAGGACTTTAGAAGTAGCATAGGGCCTTCCTGGTGGCACAGTGGGTTGAAGCCGCACTGTGAAGCATCCGTGGCACAGCAGCGTGAGTTCCATCCCCTGCCAGGGAGGGGACCCACATGGCATGGCAGACCTCTCCTACCTGGCCCACTGCTCCCCTCAGCAATGTATTTCAATCTGCCCGTTCTGCTCCCCACTCTGTCTCTGGTGAATCCTCTTACCTCCCGCGACTCTGGCCTGTATCCCAGATCTTGTATGAATAAATAAATAAATCTTTAAAAGAAAAAAAAAACTGTCAAAAAAAAGTTGCATAACCTCTGTTTTCCAAAGAAGTTGTACTTCCTTAATTTTCTCATTTCTGTAAATACTGACTTATCATACAGTAGGTGCTAGTGTACCCAGTGTTGTAGAGAACAAAATGGCTACAATACTTTGCAGTAACCCTCATCAAAATGTAGAGTCTGGTTCCCCTCCCTTTAAATCTAGGATTAGAGTTGTGGGGTTTGACACACTGATGTGATAAAAATGATATTACAAATTGTTTGAGTTATGAACCTGGGTCTCAAGAGTTATTGTAACTTCAATTTTTATTTATAGTAGATCTCTGTTACCACTATGTGGGGGAAAAGGTCAGCTGGATAGTGAAATGTCAGTGTCACATTTGCTCTCTTCCCTCTGACACAACAGCCAGATGTGTGAGCCTAGTGTGAGCTAAACCATTCAACCATCAACTGACTTCAGCATTCTGTCTTTGAGCCCAGAGTAAATAAACTAATCCGGTTCAGATTGCAGAATACTTCTCATTTACAGACTCATGAGATACATAAATGTTTAAATCTTATGGATAGTATGTTACACAGTGAAAGTCAACTGATACACTTAGGACAGTCCTAATTTAAATTTAGAGTCTTAGCACAATTATTAGTAATGCCTTCTTTCTTTTGTCAAAATTATTGTTGTTCACATATACATTATGTAGACAATTTAAGAGTACAACCATCTACTAATTTGCCATGCAAATTTAAGCTTAGAATGTAAATTATGTAGAATTGCTTTCTTGTTTAAACTCCTTAAGTGAATTCATACGTTATTTAGAATAAGGTAACATTCCTGTCGTGTTCTACAAAGTCTTATATAATTTGGTCCCATTCCCACCTCTACAGACTTCATCATGCCATTTTCTTGATGTATACTGACCTTTGTTTGTTCCATAAATATAAAATATTTTTCTCAGAACCTCAGGGACTTTGTCTTTTTCCTTTTGCTTGCAATGTTCTTCCTGATAAACATCTTCCTAGTGTAGTACCTACACTAGCATCTTGTGATCCTATAGCGCTCAGCTCAGTACCATAACCATTGTGATGCCTTTACTGGCCACCTGCAAAAAGAGACTTCACCTTAGTCTTAATCATAGTGCTTCATTTACATCAGATAATTTATCACTAAGAAACAATTGAAAAATAAATTAATCGTGTGATACCATCAATTTCTCCCACTAGCAAGTATGATCTGTAAAAGAATTGTATCCCAAGGTCTTATCCCACCTGGTAAGAGGTGCTGAATAAATGCCTGTTGAATAAATGCTGTATCCTCAGCTTCCAAAGCATGGAATTGAGAGTCCTGGGTTTCAGTTTCTTTTCTTCTGTTTCTCAGATATTTTATTCTGAATAAACCACTTACCCTGTGGCACTTGTTTCATCATCTTGAGCATTTAGAAAATGGGATATTTACTGTGATAATTAATTAAGAGTTCAAGATCTATTAGAACATGTTATTAAATGTCAGCTATTGTTAGTGTTTACCTCTCCAAATAATGTGACACTTTTTACATCAAATATGTATTCATTTAAAAATGTATTTTTATAGAGATTATGTGCTTTCTTTAAGTTTCAAAGTCCTTGCTTGCCTGTATTTATTTCAAAACAAAACAAAAACATTGCCAATTCTATTCCATCCCAACCCGTGTCCTGTGGATTTATTATTTCTTTGGTCAGCCTGATTGAACTGAAGGCAAAAATAACAACAGTGACTCATTCTACTATATGTCTTTTATTTCTTCTGTCATTTGCTTCTTGTCTTTCAAATAATTGTTAAAACAACCCTCATTTTGAAAAAAAAAAAAAAAAAGACTAGTTTTCTTTGCCAGTGTTTTTCCTGACAACTGAAACAATATCTTATACTGATATCTCATCATACCATGTCAGTATAGCTTTGAAAATGATGGGACTTATCCCTGACTTGATGTTGAATGATTACAAGATTGAAATTATGGAGATCAAAAAGCCAGTGCTGCTTGAAAAAAAATTCCAAATATCAGTACTTGTAGATAATAGAGCACATGCAATGTTTCTATTAATAAACTAATGCACTGTTATATATCACAGTGGGAGCACATTTCACAATGGCCTTTTAAAATGAGTTAATGTAAAATCAATTCAAGTAAAAGGAAAGAAGCTATATTTGTAGCATCTGTAAAATGCATATTTTTTATATTTATAAATTAGCCTAAATACTCTCCGTTAAACAGGAGTAACCATGGACAAGAATATGATACTGACAATTAGGGCATTAGCTTTTCCCTCTTCATTTGGTGTCCCTTGCCAAAGGGAGCATAAATAACAAATACTCAGGATAGGTTGTATTTTCCCTCTGTTTTTTAAACTGGAAGTGTAATATATGCACATAGTAAATTTTTCAGATAGTACAAAGGTGTTTATTGTAAAACATTATTCCTTTCTTTGTAGATCCTTAATCTTTCAGTCCCTTCTGTAGTAACCTCTTCTGAGCTTCTATGTATTTTTTTTCTCTATATATGCATTTTGCATACATGTAGATGACATTTGTCTTAAGTATAAAGAACAATCTCTTCTCCCTCAAATGATTCTTTTCTTCGAACAACTTCCTTAACCTTTCATTATCTAAAATGCCTTCTCTGGATACTTATCCCGACTTCATGGGATTATTGCATAAAATTGGGATTATTGCATAAAATCCCTGGAAGACTTCTGACACAACAGACTTATATTCATATTTTCCCCCAAGATCTTACACCACTGATTAACATAATTATATATTTTAATAGGAATATTTAAATTTTGAATCCAAATGATTTCAACTAAAAATGTTCTATGATAAAGAATATAAAATGTCTCATATGTAGAAAAGTTCTTATCAAATTCAAAAGAGGATTCAAAAATCCTTTAAGCATGAATTTAGACTATATAGTTCATTTACTACAGAGCAAACCTTACCTTTCCTTAGATAACTTTTCTCTAATGCTGAATGCCAGAAAAAAATGAAACAGATAAGGCTTTATGTATTTCTCTCTATTTATTCATTGTTCGTTTAAAAAATATATGGAATAAAAACTTACTCTAAATCAGGACCTAACCTCAAATAAACAGAGTTCCTATTATTACAGAGTTTATGGGATAGAATATTATCATAGAGTTTATATGATAGAAGGGAAAACTTTTATTAGTGAAATAATTACATATATAATAAAAGAGAAATTCTATATGTATTTGTGTGTGAATGAACTAGTGTAGTGTGCGATGAAGATGCTTTTCAGTGGACTTTTGAATGAAAAAGATTTTGATCTAAGAATTTCATGTTCAGTCAATATGAATTTCAACTCCAAATAACTGAGTTATTTTCTGTTATTGAAAGACTTCTAAAATATATCACTCATATTTCTCCTAAAAGAATCTTGTTGAATGATATACTCCCACAGTATCTCTTTCCCATTCTCTTTCTTAACAAATCCCCACTTCCTGTCCATGCAGAAACCTACAAAGCCAATGTGGAATGCTTATACAAAGATTTATTTATTACATTTCTTCCTTTATAGGGTTTGCTACTTTATGCTACTGTACCTTTAATTTTAATGTGTATTAGTAATGTTAACTAAATGTGTAATAATAATTCACATACATAGTTTAATAAGTAATACTAAATTCATTGTACAAAATTAATAGTGTTGTAATAATTTTAGTGTTTATTAACAAGTTAATATTAAATTTATATTGTGTACATTACAAATGTTAGGCTTCTGGTAACTCTGTTAAAATAAATGCATTGATTTAAGTACTTATACCTTAACTTATTTGGTATTTCTCATATTAGTGTTTATCTTAGTATCACAAGGATAATCATTAGCTATAGAAATATTCTGCAATGAGTTGTACATCTATGTAACTTTTTACCTGTGCAAGTAATCTGAAAATGTGATATATAATTTTATGTCAAAGGTTACTGTAATTTTGATAGATGCCGGCAAATTTTTGTTCATAAGCATTTTACATTTTCCAATAAGCAATATATGATGCTGCCTATTTTCCCATTTCTCAAACTTTTCCGATTTTGCAAATATGACAATATAAAGAGGCATCTCAAAGTAAGTTTAATTTTATTTTTTATTATAGATGAGTTTGAGCACCTGTTTATGTATTTAAAAGCTGTTTGTATTTCCTTTTCCTAATCTTTGCCCATATTTTATTTCTCCAATTCATTTTTGGCTATGTACGTTCAGCAATATTTGTAACAGACTTATAAATATTGTTTCTGTCTTGCCTTTTGCATTCATTTATTTATTTTACACACAGAATATTTTTCTTACGTGGTGAAAGTTATTGTCTTTTCTCTAAGGTTTTAGAGTGACGATTAGAATTTCATTTCCCACTCCATGTGGGATGTGAATTTTCATAATTTTTTTCCAGGGCTTCCATTGTTTCTGTATTTTTTGTAATTAATTTTTTGCTTTAATTATTACTTGTAAAGTATGTCAGGAAGAATCCTCTTTAATTTTATTCCAAATTTTGAGGGGAGCAAAAATTTGGAGTCCAAGTCCTGAGAAGGAAATCAGGCCCTGGTGATTGCTATATCTTTCTTTGAAGAGGGATCCAAAGAGCTACAACCTAACAGAAAAGATAAAATGGTTATAGGGAGTCACTCATAGAGACTGAAGTCAGGTCTGGAACATTTCAGTTTCTAGGAGTAGATAAGGATTATTCCAATTTAAAGTGTCTCTGAAGATAAAAAAGATAAAGCACTTTTGGTGGAAGCTGACATCATGTAGGCCCCCAATAAAATTATTTCTACAATCAGTTTTGCAAACATGTGGAACATCATAAAAAAGTCTAAGATGTCAAGGCACATGAGAGAAAAGACTCATTGAAAGAAATGCAGCAGAAACAAGTAACAGAAAAGACTCATTGTTCTTCAAATATTAGCACCACAGAAGACCCAGAGATAAAAATGTACTGTGATAAAGGAGGTAAAATATGAAGTTAAAAATTTGTCAGAGAACTTGATGCTATGCAAATTTGAATTTCAGGACTCAAAAGCTGTAATTGCTAAATTCAGAAGTAAATGGCAAAAATTAAGCAGCATGTTAGATACGGAGGGAGAGCATATTTGTACACTAATATATGGCTAGTGGAAAATATCCAGATTGAGTACAGATAGGCCAAGATTGAAAATAAGTAAGAAAGGTTAAAGTATGTGAATGAAGTATTCTAATCTAAGTAGGGCACTGAAGGAGAAAAGTAAGGGAATACAATATGAAGAAAAATGTAAGAAAATATTAAATACAGTAGGGAAAATAGATTAACTTGAAGGTAACAATGCTCACTGGTAGTAACCTGTCATAACCTTTGTCCTTTTTCATTTTTTAAATTCATTTTTATCACATTTATTCTAGTAGAATTTCTTGCTAGAAAATGTGATCTTAAAGATAATGGAATAGTAACCAACACATAGAATTATGGTATGTTACACTTATAGGACTATTTGTCTGGATAATAAACCTCAGGCTTATATGTTCTTTGACTATCTGTTAGATATTGTGCCACTTTATTTTGTTGTTATCTATTGCTGTGGAGAAATTTAAGCTTGCATATTCTTTTTGGCCCCTTTTCCTAGTTTCTTTATTGTTGTTTTAATAACTACACTGTGATATATCTCAGTGTTCTTCATTTTAGGTCATTTATAGTTAGCTGACAATATGTCCTTCTAGCATGTGTAATCAATAAAATTCTTCTGAATTGAATGTTGTTATTATAGATTTTTCCCCCCTTTGGAGACTTTGATTTTTTATATATATATATATATATGTTGGCTTATTTTTTCTGTCATTTGTATTTATTTTTACTCTTATTATCCACTTTCTTTAATGCCATTTTTAATGTTTCAATCTCAAATTTGTACTGTCACTTACTGTATTTTAATCAATTTCTATTTTCCTTTGTGTTCCTTAAGAATTTGTTTTCATTTCTATGACTGTTTTTGTTCCTAATGCTTCTTTTCCAAATTCTACCAGCTTATACATTATTTCCTCGTTGTTTCATTGTTCTTAGTTCTTATATTTCTGCTTTGTGAATGCCTTCACAGAAAATATAACTATTATTTTTATTTAAAAATTTACTAAAAATAGCTAGCACAGTTTTCATTTTGTTTATAGAATTTACTTTCTGGGCCGTGTTACTATTGACAAGTTTTGCTGGTATTTATATATCCTCTCAATACTTGGCTTAATATTTTACCTGATTCTAGTGCTTCTACTGACTTTTTATTATTTTTATAATGCTACCCAAGTTATAGTTTTTGTCCTGAGTCAGAACTTTAACTTGTGACTTTTTTGCATATGGTCTATTTGACTTTATTTACAATTTCCTTCCTACATGTTTAAGAAGTCCTCATCATGTGATAGGGTTTGTGTTAAGCTTTGGCAATGTAGTGCTGAACAGTAAAGGGAGAGCTCTTTTCATAGAACTTATAATATTAGCAAAGGAAAAAAAATAAGCAAACTCAATACTGTACATGCTGAATGTGCTGACTATGAGAGGAAAAATGCAGGGCACCATGGTAACACATATTAAGAACATTAAACATTTATATTCTAATACGTTCTTGCCCAAGTCCTATGTTTTGGGTAAGTTGAAGACTCGCATGTAAGTTTCTAATGTTTGGAAAAGTCATACAAAGCTTCCTAGAGGAGGGTGTGTTTAACCTGAATTCAAATAGAAAAAAGAAAGTTATATACTGAAGTAATTGTTCATAATATCATTTAGAGTTAAGAGAAAGAGCAAAGAAACATAATAATGGCAGAGGAATGAATTTCATATTATGAATCCATCAATAGAGTAAATTTATGAAACTACTCATTTTAAAACCACAATTAAGGTTTTAAATAGGATTTAATAGTTCCTTTCTCAGCTATCATCAGAAGCAGGAAAATATGGAAAATGTGATAAAACTTAAATTAAATATTTAATATTTAGAACTGGCAGATTTCAGATAAGATATGAATGATCCTTTGGAGCAAGACAAATACCGAATGATTTCACTCATGTGGAATATAAAAAACAGAGCAAAGGAACAGGAACAAACAAGCAAAACAAGACTTTGAGATCTGACTTCAGAAATGAGGCTACCAAAAGGGTAAGCAAAAGATGGGATGTGGGATGTGGGAGAAGATTATTAGTGCTTTCATGCTGGGCATAGGATAACATACATTTGTAGAGGGTATGAATCTATATACCTATAAGGTGCTGTGAAGCAACCTTCAATAAACATAATTTTAAAAAAGATAAGGCACTTTTCTGCTGTTCCAATCAAGATTTGGAAAATTATTTCTTGGAAAATCCTTGGGTAATGCCCCTGCCCTTATTCTTAATTATTATCCTGTTATGAATCATTTCCCATCATGATTCTTTCTCTGCGTAGCCCCTACCCCAGCTTTCAAATCTAAAATGTCTATCTATAGACTAATATGAAAGCAGCTTTTGAGGGCCTTCAGTATCATCCCTTTGAAATGAATATTAGTCTCTTGTTTATGGATTTTTACAGTTTCACAAAACATCCTGATGTTAATCTTTTTCTTATTTGAACAGTTATCTCCATAAGACTATATTAATTTTCCTAATATCCGCCTCTGTACTCCACTGTACTAGGAATGACAGCATTTTTGTCCAGGAGCTGCCAGCTAATTGCAGCTATTATAGTATCTATATGGCAAATTCCCAACTTGTCAGCTGCAGTACAACATTCAAGCTGGCTTGCTCAATCCTTTAGTTAGTGTCTGTGTTTACAGATTGTACACAAACATTAACTAAACTATCATATTTATACCTCAAATGTCAAAGTCTTATAATTAAATCCTCGAGTATTTCCTTTTACATATATAAAAGGAAAATATACTTGGGCAACTGTAAATTAATGTTTTTATTTTTAGAATGGAAACCGCAGCTTGTTTACTTAATTGGTTTGGCAGGGAAAAAGATTGTTAGGAGAAAAACAGAACAACTAATCCATGGTCTCTTCTCATTTATCCTGTGTTTTCAAATATAAACATTTAATCCATTTGGTAACTAAGGACATACAACCGCAGATACTAGAAATTTGCTAATTGTAATTATAATGAACTGCTAGTAATAGTGTGAATGCTTCTTAAAATTAAGTTAGAATAAAAGCAATTTGATAAGTTAAGCTGTTTTTTAAAACTGATTCTGTTAAAAAATGTGATATGAATGAATAAAATAAAGTTAAATAAGATTAATATTTTATTACCAGAGATACAACTTCCAAATTCTTTTAGGGTTCAATTGGGGAAAGACAGAAAGAGTAAAAGTAGGGGAGGGCATTCATTTATTTGTTTGAAAAGGCAAAGTTAGCTTTCTTTCTGTTTTTGAGACAGGGAGGTGTTTAAAACTTTTCTCTCGTGTGCATTTTAATTTATTATAGTAGCAACCTCATTTTTGTTCATTTTGTACCTTTGGTACGGCTATCTATATTACTGCCTTTTAGACTTTAAAGTTTATTGTGTTCCAGCTCCTCCCCTTCAACCTCAGGAGACTCAAATGGATAGCCCACTTGTAGATCCTTCTAGTTAAGGTTAAAGTAAGCAGTACCCACATGGTACTAGAAGACAGTGGAAGATACTCTAAGTTACAAGTATTGGAAATGGAGAAATATATCATTTGTGGATGGTATGATTTACCTAAACATGTTTTCTTCATATGCTCTTTGATCTCACAGCCTTCTATATCTTTTATATATTTGATGTTGCTGGCTAGTTCTTATTATCTATCTAAGAAAATTTTCTAACAGATCTTCAACTATCCTTTCTTTGTATTCTTTTAGGGCACCATTTTACATGTACATTAGATGCTTTCACGTTTCCATATGACTTTTCATTATACAAAAGAAAATGAAATTTCAGTCTGTTTATTTTTCTATTGATCTGTCTCCTAGTTAATACTCTTCTCTGGAGTCTAATCATTCATAATTTAATTTATTGTATATTTCATGTTTAGAATTTTAAGGGAAATTGTTAATAGATTCAGCTTTCTTAAAAATCTGTGTTCTTATATAATTTCTCTACTCATTAATCATAATTTGTTTTTTAAATCTGTGTCTGTTTCTACAAAATACAAGTAGACTAACTACAGATCTTTTTCTAATCACTAGGCTTTTGATCTTTTTTATTTTTTTGGTGATTTGGTGAATACTATTACCATTTTCTAGGAGGAGTTATAGAATTTTTGGATGATGTTTTATTCCTTCAGAGATTTAATTTCCTTCTGATAGGCAAAAAACTAACCTTTGTCCATATGAGGATTGAAACAATTTTAAATTTTTTGATTTCTGTTCTAATTCTAGGCCCTAAAACCAGTATTATGTAATTAGTTCTTTGGAAATCTTAACTGAAAGCCTTAAGAAGTTACTATAAGCCCTCCTTTGTGGATAACCCCAAACTCCAATTTTTATAACCTCAGACCTGTAAGACTTCATAGATTTGAATCTTTTGACAAGAGCTTTTTCTTATTTTCTTGATTTTTCTCTCCTGATTGCTCAGATTAGTCATCAACGAATATCTCTCTTTTTTCTTTTTTAAAGACTTATTTATACATACAAAACTGAGGTACAGGTCAGAAGTGTGTTTGGGGAAGGGTGAGAGGATTCACCAGAGACAGAGTAGGGAGCAAAACAGGCAGATCTACTGAAATACACTGCTGACAGGAGCAGCAGATGAGACAGGAGAGGTCTGCTATCCTATGTGGGTCAGCTCCCTGGCCAGGAATTGAACTCATGTTGCAGTGGCTCTGATAGCATCATAGTGCTGCAGCTTAATCCCTTGTGCCACCAGAGAGGCCTCATCAACAAATACCTTAAGGAATTTAAGGAAATTATAGGTGATATGTTGCAACATACCTTTGCAACGTATCTTTATGGTTACCATTTCTTTAGGTTATGTCCATTCAAATAACCAGGGCCTTGATATTCCTACTGCCAGAAAACTTTCCAGTTGACTATAAATTTGAGTAAATTTATATAAATTTTAATTCCAACTACTTCACAGTATACATTATAGACAAGTCTCCAGGTAACCTAAGAAATTAATATTAACAGAAACTGAAAGTGACAGAACTAAGGTTCTGTTAATTTTAACCTCAACATCTGTCTCCTTCTTGATGTGACTTTTGTGATTAACTATAACAATATTTATCATTTTTAAATTTATTTTATAAATATTCCCATATAATGAAGTTTATAATCATGATTGCATTGTTATATACTTAAATGTAGATGGAGATGTTTAGAACAGTTGAAAATGCTATGTTTCGGATTAGAAAATGTTACTGTAAAATTTCAAAAAAAATAGACTTTGAAGTCCTGCTTAGACTATTTACTTATTGTGTATTCTCTTGCAAATGTCTTAAGCTTTTAGAACATCTGTTTTTATATATTTACTGTGGTTATACTAACTAGTATTTTACAGAATTTTTCTGAGGACTAAAGAATTTGCATGATATAGAACTTTATGAAAAACTCAATGTATTAATTTTCTGATAGTTTTTACATTTGTGTTTATAGTGATTTGTTATTAATATTTATTTAATCAAGTGGCTAGAGAGTATATGATGTAACACTAAGATAAGATATTGCCTACAGCTGCATAATCACATGTATAATAGAGACAACTATTCACTTTATTTTTGAGGTTCAATGATTTATACATTTGAGAGTGAAACTTTTCAGCTCTTGGATGGGTATAGTTCAAAAGTATAGAAAGTTGTGCCTCTCTGGTGGCACAGTGGGTTAAGCAATGCACTATGAAGCAAACTGCAGCCACTGCAGCACAAGTTCGATCCTGCCACCAGCCAGGGAGAGGACCCACATGGTGTAGCAGACTTCTCCTGCCTCACACGCTGCTCCCCTCAGCAGTGTGTTTCAGTCAGTCTGCCTATTCTGCTCCCCACTCTGTCTCTGGTGAATTCTCTCACTTCCCTGGATTCTGGTCTGTACCCAGCTCTTATATGCATAAATAAATACATATTTAAAAAAACATAAATAAAAACAAAGCAAAAGTATAGAAAGTTTTGACAACAGACTTTGTTCACATGAGTTACAGACTGATTTAAGTTTATGACTCCAGAAATACAATTGACATTTGGGAACAAAATGTCTAAGATGTGGTCAATATTACAAATTTATTTAATAAAGGTTATAAAAAATACTCTTACCTGCCTCTTTAATGTAATGATGCATTGATTAGATGAAGGGATACTGGGGATTGATGTCTTATATATTATGGATTCAGCATTTTGTTTGATGAAATGCCATATAGAACAGTACTAAAAGCATCAATTTTAAAATGCCAGGATTTAAATTGTATTTATTTAAAAGACAAGCAGGGTCTTAAGGAAGAATGACTAGATATGAATGTTATTCTAAGTTTGTTAGACAGTCTTTCCTCCTCTGCTTTTGGGACATTATATGTACCTTTATTAAGACAACAGTATCGTGATTTACAGTTATTTGTTATTTTGTCTTCCCCTTCCACTGCTGGATCTTTCAGATCAAAGAACCATATTTATTAATCTCTGAATCTTCAATATATAATAAAATAACTGTCACATACTAGGAATCCCTTTATTATTGACTGAAAATATAATTTTTATATTAATTTTAATCTTAAATTGGGTCAAACATCTTCACTTTTTCAAGAAACTCATGTTTTAAAGTTTAGAAATGTGTTTTCTCTAAAAAAAGAAATATTGTTCTTGAAAGATTTTGTTTCAATTAGAGTTTTTCCTTAGATGAAGAGAAGCCAACAGGATAGAAGTCACTATGTACAAGAGAAGAGAAATTCAGAGTCCTCATTTGTAAAACAATGGCATATTTTCTTTTAAGCATATATATATATATTACTCATTTAAAGAGAAAGTATGTGTTGAAAACAAAATATTGTTGGTTGCCTAGTGTGGGACCCCTTAATTTTAAAAGTTCCACTATAGAACAATTAATTGATCCAGAGGGTTTATGTTGAGTGAATGTGTTTAATAAAACCTGACAATGTAATTTGGTATTAAGAGCAAAACTGCTTCATACAACAATTTCAGGAATATCACTAACATGATTGCCAGCTGACAATAGTTTATTATACATTTAGACATTAGCAGTTCCCTGCTGAAAATATAAATATAGAGAAAGCAGAGCAAGAACCATGGGGGCTCAGTGAATGCAAAGTGAAACTTCATTATGGGAGTATTTTGGAGAGTCTTAAAAAGAACCAATATAGAGAATACCTTCAGTATTCTTTCTAAAAGTAAATTTGTTGTCCTGAGTAATTCATTAAACAAAAATATACTTGCAGGAATTTTACTCACATCAAAAAATGAATTTAAGGTATTTATTTGTCTTCATTAAAATTTATTTCCTAAAAGTAATTATTAGAGAAAGTTTTGCCTGTTTTAATATACCCCAAATAAACCATAAATGGCAGATGTTCTTTTACAGTTTTTCATAAGTATGAATTTTTACTAGGAAAAAGACTGGTATTTTCTACATTTTCACCGAGCAATGACTAACTTTATCTAAGATAATGATTTTCTATAGCAAACTTAAGTGGTAGCTCTTTGAAAAATTAATTCAGGGGCCATTAAGTAATAAAATAAGTATAGTTATAATGATAAAACAAAAACATTTTGCTCACCTATACAGTTTTAAATAGGCATAGTTTCATGAAACTTGTCTGGAATTTTGTGCTCACTGAATCAAAGTTAGCTAGTTGTATGAAATATGAAAAATTTAGGTGAATGATGATTTAAGAGCAATATATTATTTTTTTTCAATATGGGGATAAAAACTAAAAGTTATTGTGCTTTATTTTACTCATATTTGAATTGCATCTACAGCTTGAGTTGAGTGGACAAAATAATTGGAAAGGCTTCTGTGCATTGGCTAACAAAGCCAGTTATTCAGTAATAGGGTCTTTATTATAACAGGAAAAAAAAAAATAAAGAGAAGTAGTAGTAGAAAATAGCAAGGACATGATAATAATAAAGAAAATGGGAACACTATAGGGGCCCTTTGGAGTAGAAGGTACATATTAATAAGTAACTTTTACACCATTTAAGGGATGTAAAATAAAGCTTATGCTTCCCGTAGAATTTAAGTGTGTTTGTTTTCTTCTTAGCCTCAGTCGCCATCATAGCATCCTTTCATTAGATGCTAGTACTCCAAAAATGTCACAGTGTAGGCACTCAAAAAAATAGACACATCTTCCTCCTTACAAAGCATGTGTATGTGGAAAGCAAATAGATATTAAGCAAACATTAAACATTACATGTTTATTACTTCATCTAATTCTTATATTTTATAACTATAGAAGTTAAATCTGAACAAAGTGATCCAAAGTCAACTCCAGCTGTCAGGTTTATGATATTTTTTATTGCTCTACTCTGATCTTTGCTTAACTTTGAAGACAGGAAATACATTTCTTTACTAAGTAACTAATGTTAAAATCTTGCACAGAGAGTTGATGTGGTCAGGCTATAATTATAAGAGAAGACCATAGACAATGTTGCAAATTATGCATATAGTATTCTTGGGACATACTTGGTAATGATGGGTTGTGTCTGAAATGAATACAGAAATGTTCTTAGAAGTGCATTATATGTGAGATTAAGATGGAAATATGACAGTGGGAGTAGTGGGGTAACATATTTCAGGAATTGTGAACCTGCTCCCTAAATCATGTATAGTGTTGTAAACCAACATTACTTCAATACAGAAAGAAACATTTGAAAAAAAAAAAAAGATGGAGTTTTCTTTTACATTATGAGGATAAGGTAATATAAAGTAATAGGTATTAAATCAGCATTTTCTTAATTACTCTCATAACTGTAGCAAATATATTCCACTGAATATGATTGTGCATAACCTAATTCTGCGATAATAGATTTTACTCACTTAAATTATAGTCTCCAAAACTAGTTTAAGTAATAAATCACTGATTTTAATAATCTCCATTGAAATGGTAAAGGAGGTGGTTAGTCTTTAGTGATCTTCTAAATCCTAACTTAATTTCTTCCTGTTCAAAGGGTTTATGCTATATTGTGTAAGAAACACATTTTTCACACTTTAACATTTCTGAAATTGATATTGAATTTTAGTCATTGTGATAAGAAATCATTGGAATGGTTAATTGATATTTTTTCTTAATGGCCCCCCATTGGTGCATTTTACAATAAATGGCATCTTAGATTTAGTGAAATTGGATTTAAGGCATAGCATTCACAAAGACAAAGTTATCCTATAGAGCTGTCTGAATATCCAGTAAAGTTTTTAATGGTTAAAACATTTAGTCCTCTAAAATGAAAAAAAAAATCAAATAAAGTATATTTTCTAAAGAATGATTCATTAAAAATAGATGGTGGCAGGTGGTAACATTTTTTTCTGGCACCTTTGAAACATGTTTCACTTGCTCCAATCTTGGCATTTACATTCATTAGCTTTATCACCAGGGTCAATGACTTAATCACTTTCAATCTCCATTTCCTCACCTGTAAAATGGAGATACATAATCTACCTTATAGGAGCATGAAGGGAACTACAATGAGGTTGAAATTTAAAGAAATAGGACAGTGCCTAACATGTAACTGTTTTTTTTTTTTCCTTGAAGAATGACCTTGGGAAAAAAAAAACCCTGTAATTTGAAAACTGAAGTTTGTCACGGGTAGTAGTAAGCATTCCCATTTGCTGGTTTAGTCCCATTGCACTCTAGATTAACATACTATGTTTGAACAAGACACTGTTAAAACAGAGCCTTGATAAAAAATGCCCTCTGCTCATTTTAGTACTTGATTCGTGAGACTCAGTAGGGTGAAGGATGGAATAAAACCTCCTGTTATGAAGTGACTACACTCATCAATCAAAGGTTTACACCTAAGTCTCTAAAACAGAAGGCATGAACATCATATTGGGAGCTATGCACTGTGAAATGGGCAATGCAATTAAACACCAAAATACTTTTCACAATATTTAACAACAGGTGGCTACGGGCATATTCCCTCCTTAGGTATATAGATAACTATTTACAAATCAGTCCAATAGTTTCCTCAAACTCTCTGTATAAGAGTATAAAATCCTTACTATTTGTCACTTTGGTTTAAATACATGGTTTCTTATAAGACAATGCACAAATGCACAATTATTACCCAGAAGAGAGAGATGTTTTATTGATTCATTAGCATATATTATAGTTTCCGATTAGATAGGGGAGGAAATAGAAAACATACCAAATAAGTTCAGTGGATGAAAGAAATTTAGATAGTCTCAGGAGGAGTCAGACTCTCACAGCAGGAAAACAAAGTGAATAATCTGTCCAGATGGGAGGCTCTAGGAACTTTGTTTTTGAGAAAAGAATAAAAAAAATATAGTTTTGAAAAACAAGAAATGTATTTCATTGCTTTGTCTCTAGTTACTGGCACAGAATACACTTTCAACAAATACTTGTTGAATGAAACAATGAATGGTTGAGATGTTTTAAAATGAAATACATTTTTACTGTTTATACATTGCTAAAATATCAGTGTAAAGTGAATTTCATTTTTACATACTAATGTAAGGAAAGAGCTTCACAGAACATAGACAAATCATATTGTATCAGACTTTGTTGATTTTCCAGAAATGTAAGATTATATATTAAGCATATAAACCTATGCAAAACATGACTTAAGATGTCATTTTCCTAAGTGTGTGGATCATGCCTCTTTCATCTTTGTAATCACAGGGTTAGCATAATGCATGAAATATGATAGGTATTCAATAAATGTTGGCTAAATTAATGGGATTCTAATATACATAGTTAATCATCCAAAAGCTTTTTGCATATTTTGCCTAACAATCCAGAAAATTGACTGTATAGCTACCGTACACACAGTCAATGACATGTCTCTCTGCTATAGAGGGGTTATAATTTGGTTCACTTAATTGTGTTTATCCTTACTGTTTTATATTTTCTTTGAGAGAATGTTTGTTCTTCTGCCAAATTTTTGCTTTTCCACATTTACATGTGTACTAACAAATTAATGTTTTTCAGTGGCCTTATGTTTCTGTTGAACAGCCAGGAGATGTTTTATTTGTAGCATCTGTGTATGTTAGAATATCATTCTGTCTATGATATGCCAATTTTCATGCAGATGAAATGAAAAATGAGATTAAAACATTGGTAAAATAAAAGTAAATCTGTAGAATTTTCTCAAATATGTATTCTAGTCTCTTCCTGAAGATTCTGATTTAGTTTTTTGTAGGGGAGGGAGGACTAAGGGACGGGAAAATTGAGAAGTACTAGGTAGTGGCAGTCTTTAAATTTGCAACTGTTTTATCCCCACCCCTGTTTTGAAACTATAAATACTATCAGGGTGGAGTTAACCTGAACCTGGGAAATGTACCCATGCATGCTTCAGAAACCTCACTTCCTACCACCTCCACATTGATAGAACCCATGCTCTTCCATTTTCCTGCCAGCAGAGATGTCATGATCTCTTAATATTTGCTAATATTTGTTTCTGATCTGAAAATCTTTAAAAATGGTAATGACTTCCATATTAATCCTTATTGAACCTTTTCAAGGAGATTGCTTTTGCTCTCACTATTTTGTTTTTCAATTCATTTGAAACTAATCCTGTAAATTTAAGGGAAGAAATAGTGAGAAGAACTTCAAACCCTAGAAGTCAGTATGAACCAGTAAAGATAACTGGGAAATCTGTTCCTTAAACTGAGAAAAATTCAAATTATCAGAGAACAGAGACTTTTGGTGAAGTCACTGAAATACATTCCTTTAGAACACTGATACAACCTTAAATACCTACTCTTATTTTCTATTCTAAGAAAGCTAAGACAAATTAAGTGGCAAGAACAATATTGTTATCTATGTATTGATAATGAGGTGAGTTTTATTAGGAAGAAAATGACTCTGATTATTTCAAGGAGCTAAAATGGTCATTCTTCTAATGAAGGTATTAACAACATTGTAATACATGGATCCTTGATCTTTGCAGAGACAAATTTAGAGAACAAGGGAGTTAAACATCAACTTCTTTTTTTAAATATTTATTTATTCATGCATGCAATAACTGGGGCATAAGCCAGAGGTGTGTGTGGTGGGGGGGTAAGAACATTCACCAGAGACAGTGTGGGGAACAGAAAAGGCAAATCCACTGAAACACACTGCTGAGGGCAGCAGCGGGTGGGCGAGGCAGGAGAGGTCTGCTGTGCCATGTGTCCCCCTCGCTGGCCAGCAGCAGGGATCAAACTCGTGCTGCATTGAGTGTGGTTTGCTTCATAGTGCCTTGCTTAACCCATTGTGCCACCAGGGAGGCCCTAAATATCAACTTTTTATAGAATATTTTGGATCTTACTTTTGTTGCAAAATTAGTAGTATTGCACCTTTTGAGAATGCAGTTTTATTATTTTTTTAGAGACAGGCAAAGGGATAAGTTCAGTGTCTAGAGGAGTGTCAAGTACATTGTTAGTTACCTATATATATATATATATAATATATGAATACATTTACAAAGGATATTTTCTGCAAGATGTAAACATTAAAGATAGATGATACAGATGTTGAAATGTTGAACTTCCCACACACTATAACTCATACAATTTCTTCTTTAGTTCTTCACTCAGTTTTTGTCTAGATAAAAATGAAAAAAATGAAATAAGGTTATTAGAAATTTAATCTTTCAACAGTGATTTGAGATTTCAGTGTTAATAATTTGATATTTGCAATTTTGAGATAGATATTTTGTTTGTCTAAGGAAGAAGTGTAAATTTTGATGACTATTAGTGTAGAAGATGTCTTTAGTTACAGATGAGACCTAGTTTCTTAACTGGGGGCGGGGGTTGGGAGACATTTACATAAACACATTAAGGAAAATTATCTTCCAGATAATATTTATGGTATTAGTATTTTTATAAACCTCAAATGATTGATCTATATTAGAAGCCAGTTTTACCTCTTTAGTATACATAGTACTGAACACACCATAGAATTTCATTAAATATATGGCAAATAAATCAGCTGATTATGAGCAAAATGATTATTTGATCTCATCAAATTTCCATCTTGCTTAATTTTGTGGTCTAGTAAAAAGTATCAGTTTATTTAAAGACATCACAGAATTTGTACTTATTTATTTACTTCTCTATCACCAAAATTGTATTTTTCTGCACAAATGCTATTTCATTTAAAAAGTATTTCCTAAGTGTCCACTCTATCCTTAACCCTAGACTAGGTGTTGCTACATAAGTAAGAATAGTCTGCGAAGCATGTTATTTTTCTTCACTGCCTCCAAGTGAAATCTATAATAAAACCAGAACCATACTTGAGTCATTTCAGAGGAAAACTATTCAGAAAGAGTTCCATATTTTCAGGCAACTTAGCAGGTCAGATGCCTTTGGGTTCTTTGCATGACTGAGTTAAAAAGCTCTAACGTATACAAAAGCTTAGTGAATTGTGTTTGCAATTTCACTGAACAGCCATAGGTAAAACTGGAGTTGTTGGGTTTCAAGTGTAACCATGCTGTGACTGAATTGCAGCTCTGTTGAAGTACATTACTGACAAGTTGCTGGTATACCATTTGTGGGTTACAGTTTGGCTTTGGTATTTGTCCAAATGAAGATTTTCCATATATATCTATATATATATCACCTTTGACATTTATATACATATATATATATCTCACAGTCAAATGGAAAATTAAACTAAGAAATAAGATTTAATAAGAAAGAGACTCTAATAACTATGATAAAACAAATCACAAACCATTTTTATTGGTAGAAAAATTCCCCTAAAAAACTTTTAAATTTATTATATTCATAAGCTAACTCAAAAATTAATAAAATATAGTTAATCACTGAATACTGAATAATACTGAATGCATTTAAGGTTGTCAGTGAAAGTGAAAATTTTAAAGACACAAATTCCTTAACCACTGCTGAAATCTAAATTAACATGAAATTATTGAAGTCTAAATAGCATTTGCTGATGTATCATCTGGGACACATTTTCCCCTGGCTATGCTTCCTACTACTGCTGGATGAATAGTCAGTAATTATTTGGTATCACACATTTCATAAGAACTGTCACAATGTGTAATTAGTCATGAATGATAAAATGGCAATAAAGGAATTAGGAATAATGAATTGGCAGTATATGTCATCAATGTATGATACATCAATTTCTTAAAATGTCTCACAGCCTACTGGTTATTATATGTAATCACAATTGGTAAAAGCAGATGAAATTTGATTTCAGGACTTTAAAATGTTTAAGTACCACTTAAAACTGGACATGTTTGTTTGATTACCTTGATCCTTGCTATTCCATAAACTACTCTAGAATTCTTTGTAAGGAATCTGTCCTAGATCTGTAGCCATTGTCTAAAGACATTTATTTCAGAAAGTTATACAAACATCTCAGATATGCTATGATTTCACAGTATGAATGCCATGAACAGTAAGTCTCTAGAGGCTATAAAATGTTTGAGTCAGCTGAGCTCTAAGTCTAAGATTCAATTGATTGTAAAACCTTACCTTTTGGTGTCACTTTTAACATTTCAGCAGAAAATTTAAGCGGTCAAAGAGTTGTAACTACAAAGTCTTATTTTTTAGTTCTTGCAAATAAACATAGGGATAGCAATGAAAAGATGACCTTAAATATCCCTGTAATCATTAGTATGGCATTTCATATTTTCTGTTTTGCAAAGTCACACACACACACACATATCTATAGCTGTAATTTAAACTGCTGTACCTAAAAATAGACCACTGCAACTCTCATTTTGAAAAATCCTAAAGTTTACCAGGCATAACAATTTAAATCATTAATTAGTAAGCAGTGATGATATGTTATGCTTCATTTCACCTTTGACTATTGAAATCACACCTTAGAGATAACTATATTATAGTGATAGATTATTCATGTGGGAAATTTCTCTGACCCAGAGCTTCTGGGATGCAAAAGACTATTTTACAGGTGTGTAACCAAAGAGGAATGGTTTAACATAGTATTTCTCATCCTATAACTCACATTACATTGACTCGAGGGAGAGAACTGCTCATTTATGAATTCTTGAAGGTGGTGACATCTGACATATATTTGAAATGGAAGGCTGAATTTAATATCCATAATTAAGTGTCAACATTCATGCTTCACTCTCGTGACTGACAATATTATACTGACATTACAGAAGAGAGGTATGGAACTTGCTGTTATGTAGCAGATTTTTAAATGAGCATATTTCAGAGTTCCCTATGAAGTAATGAATTAGAAATTGGCTTGAATTAAAATTGGCTGCCAGGTATTATTTGGTACATAGATGTCATGAGATAGGAGGATGCAGTTATACAAAAGCTGCTTGGAATTCTGTGTATCATTACACGATCATATTATAGATAATTTTGAGTTTTTCTCATCCAAATCAAAATTTTTCTGAAGTTTTACTTTTACATTCATGATATAACACTGGAACCTCATAGCACTATTGTGGAGAATGTAGAATTCAGAGTAAATTGGATGTTTTGACCTTATCGAGGGGATTTATTACTTGAAATACCAAAAGGATAGCATTGTATCAAGGTTTCATTTATAATAGAGTCCCATGGCATGAATATTTTGGCTAGCATTACAGTATAGTTCTAGGTCTATAGGCCACAGAAAAGTTATATACATATATATATATATACACACATGTATAGATGTCTTTTTTAAAAACAGACGTTTGTTTATGCAGTATTTTTTTTAGGATTTATTTTTACTTATTTATGCATATTAGAACTGGGATGCAGGCCAGAGGTGTGGGAGAGAATGAGAGAACCTGGGCATGGATTATATAATAGTTGATGTAAGGGTCACATGCTAAGAATTTTTCTGTTCCAGCACACAGCCGTGTCCTTGAATGTATGTGCCTGTTGATATGTGCTTAAATTCTTGTTACTGAAAAAATTTATTTGTTGTTTTTATTTTATGCCTGAGTATGGGGTGGGTGATAGGCATTTGGAATATCCCAGTCTCAACCTTTAGGAAATACTACCTCTGTTAGGAGACGCTGGTTCTCTCCATGTGGTTCAGGTTCCAATATTTAGGCTTAGGCTAAAGTCAGTAATCATCATTCTGCAACCCTGTTCCTACCATTATTGACTTGTAATCTTAATTTATAAGTTAGATATCATGTATAATTATATTTAATATTGTATAGAAAGTAGATTCTTAAATATTTACTAATTTATTTTACTTTCCATGTTTGAAAACTATGGACTCAGAGAAACTTGTCATTTTTAATAAGTTCTGTTGTTCTATAACTTATTTAGAGCATAGCAAATGTGGGTTAATATAAGATAAGCTTATATATAATTTTAACACCCAGAGATAATTTGTGAATAATCAATGTACACCTGTCCATCATTTTTCATTGCATCATAAAGTAAATGCCACTTTGATCATTTGACTTTATCAATATACTACAAATATTATTCTGCCAATTAATAGCTCCATTCTATCACATAAGGATACTGCAGTTTATATAAATAGCTATCTAAACCACCTGGATTGTTTGCATAGATTTCTTATGTATTACAAATCAAACAAAACTAAAATTTTAGAGTTTTTTTCTTTATACGTATCCCACAGATGTAAGGTTATTTCCTTAGACACATACATTAAAAATGTTTTTGGTATGTATTGATGAATAACTCTTGAATATGGTATAAATTTACACTCCTGAAGTAAGGAATTAACTGTCTTTTGATTTTTCCCCCTCAAAATATAGCTAAAAACTAGTTTTCAATTCATTACATTATAGTTTTTATCTTTGTTCTTTATATTATAGTTCATTATATGTTAGAATGAAATTATTTTTTGTTTTACTTAGGTATTTAACTTGTTCCCTATTCATTTTCATTTCCTCACTTATACAATTTTATTAATCTTATTTTTTCTATTGTGGTTGCTATTTTTTATTACTAATTCATTAGAACTAATATTGTTAAGGAGACTGGCCTTTGCCATTGACAATTATATTTTAAAATTATTGGCTCATTTACCATTTCTTTCATCCATTGTTAAGAAATTTTGTTCAATTTTATGGTTGCATTTTAAATTTTGGTAAATTATATTTAGACATCTAGTCTAGTCCATTTTTATTCCTCTTAATGCTGAGCCATTCTTATTTCCTGTATTTTGGTTACTTTATATATGTACAGTTTGGGGATATAACTGTATACACACATATACACACACATATATATAATTTTGTGAAATCTATTATACAGTGGAATAAGTAACTCTACTGTATTGTTATAATTATCCAGGTAAAAATTAGTTTTGAATGTGCATATATTTTATATTATATGCAATATACATTGTATATAAAATTATATATATATATTACATGAAGGAATATATTATATATACTTTTATTTTGCAGTTTGGCTCAATGGAATTTGTTCCATTGCATAACAATGCTAGACAATATTTGTTCCTAATAAGTAGAGGATGACTTTAAACTTCTTAGGAAAGATTGGAAGTCAAGGTTAACAACTAACAAATTATTATAACAGTAAAATGTTAAGAAATCCCTGTAGAATGCAATTCTAGACATTTGTTACGTTGAATCAATTTTTCATTAAATTCTCTAAATGATTTCAACTCTTTTGGTTTAAAACCAACTGCCTTTCTTAAGATTTTCCAGAAGGTGGTGCTACATTAATAAACTAAGATCTCTTTTTATTTTAGAAAATGCAGATAAATAATGCAAAGTCTTAAGATTAAAAAACAATTCCTAAGACTTAACAAATAAGTTTCTAATGGTATGTTCACCTTATCATAAATGCTTATATCTTAAAATGAGAAGTTTGCTAAGCATTTGGTGGAGGTGGGGTTTAAAATATTTTACCAATGTAAGTTTTCATCATATTTTCACTTTTCTTTTCAAATTGTAAGAATAATTTGGGTATAAAAAAGCTACTAATTTGTATATTTTTAAACTAATGTTAAATAAAAGTTTAAGAATCATTTCAAATTGTACGCTCACACCATAGACACACAGAACACACAAATTTCTTATGTGCTAAGACTGAAAATTTGAAATAAAGATAACTAAAACAAAAACCATCAATTGTGATGATTCCATTGAACTAACCACAAAAATAGTATTTTGTGTTATTATATAATCATTTATATTTGATGGCTCACTAAAATTTAGGTGGAGGGGCATGTTTATGTTGCATATTTTTTTTACAGCAACATACAGACATTCATTACAGGTTCTATAACAGAGCAAGATTCCCTTCAACCACTGCTTTCATTTAATACCATTAAATAGAGGTGTCTTTTAAAAGGCAGCTAATTTAGTATAAGCTGAAATGCCTCAATATGTGCTAATAACAGAACTTTTGTTCAGCATAAAAATGAAACTTAACAAAGTTCTTTTTTTCTGCATTGCTCCTGGCTCCAGAATTTTCTAATGAATAGCAACGGGAACTCAGCAACCACTAAGAGGTTTCTTAACCTAATGATAATTGTGTCTAATAAGTAGGCAGATCAGAATATTCAGCAGACATTCCATTGAGGTATCCAGTATTGCCTTACCAGTTCTTAATAATGAGTGGGAAACAAACTGCATACCTTAAGATTGTCCATGAGGCACTGGTTCAGGAGAAAGAACCATGGAGTTGATAAAAAACTTCACTAATGAGCAGAAGCAGAAAGGCATTGGTGAATGTTTTATTATTTCTTGTTTGATTTTGTTACATTCCTACAGTGCCGTCCAAATGTATTTAAATTAATGAATCAGTAATTTTTCATTCTTATCTTTGTAATAGATAGCTCCATAATTTTCTATCTCACTTATTAAGTTCTTTCTATGGGTAGATTATCTTTGGTGAATTCACAACTGATGGGTACGTTTACAAATAAAAAGAAAGTAATGCTTTCTGGAAACTGCAGTTTATTTATAGAGATTTGTGCAGAAAACAGAAATTTTTTTTTAAAGCACTATGTCATATAGTGTAAAATGGGTGTGGAATTGATTAGTGTCTGATTTGGATTGTGGTCAGTGATTTCATTCGAAGGTGATGGGGAAGTAAAAATATGCTGTTTAATACTCATAACAATTCCACTATGTAGATAGTATCTTTTCTTTTCTTTTTGATAAATGAGGAAACTAAGTCCCACAAAAGTTGACTAATTTAGCAGCTCACACAGCTAATAGGCCATAGGACAGGAAGTGGACGCATCAGTTCTATCTAGAGTCTGAGTTCTCTCCAACCCATTGAACAGGACTCTGAAACCCTGTCAGAGCAACCAGCCCCCAGTTTAGGTCCACACTCATTTTGTCTTGCCTCTTAATGTGAAATTTTAGGTTGTCTGTCTTTATTCTCTTCAAATAAAAATCCCACACAAGATTTTTCCAGTCAGAGTTAAGATTGATTTCTGTGATTCATTTGTCACTGTGAAGAGAGATTAGAGCTGAAAGAAAAGTGACTTCTGATGGCTCATGTTCACTGCTGCATGACTGGTGGCTTCTAGAGCAGAAAAATACTTTCCTTTCCTTTGGGGGAGTAAGTAACATAAGAACATTTCATTCAGTAAAGCTGCTGACAATTTTCTTAAATTGGACCCCCTATTTCTCTTAGGGTTGAATATAGTAATTTTCTTATGTTCATAAAATTTCACGATAATCTTTGAAGTGCAAAGGGAAACACATTTTTTCTTTTTACAACTGTTTACCTTCTTTACTTCTCTTCTAACAGTTCCCATAAAATCATCTCATGCATTAGGTCTTTATACTTCTAACAGTTCCCATAAAATCATCTCATGCATTAGGTCTTTAGAATAAAGAAGGTGCTCTCTAAGTCTCGGAAAGCAAAAAGATTATGTTAAGTATTCTTGCACCTGATTTGTCCCATTCCCTCTAAACCAAATGTTTAGATAATTTATTCTCAATTGTTCTTAGATTGAAATATTTCAGTGGGTATTACTTTGTTAATTGTAAAAAGGTTTGTATCACTGCTAGAAAGTCGTTTTGCCTTATTTGCACTTATCTAAATAACTAATTTGGATTCTTCATTTCTAGTAAATGAACCTAAAACAGTTTGGGGTAATAGCATATGATTCTCCTAGAAATCACATTTCTAAGTCATTGATAAATTTATTTTTTAATCAAGTTCTAATCAATAAATATAGAGGCTTTGTGAGTTATGAATAAAAATACTGAAAGACAGTATCATGTGAGTTATGAAAAAAAATATATGGAAAGATAGGTATCACAGATGAGTTGAAGTATATACCTTTGGAGTCAGAAAAACCTAGAGAGAAATCAGAGTGAAATTGGGATAAGTTACTAACATTCTCTCAGCTTTGACTTCTTCTGAGCACTTTCTACAAAGCCATCTCATAAGAATTAACAATTCATATGAGAACAAATGAACTTACATGTGTATTTATATATATGTGTGTGTGCATTATATGTACATCTTTAGCACACTAATTGGCATATAGTAGGTTTTTAAATGGTAACTTGAATTACTTTGTTTTGCCTTTTTCTTGCCTTGGATAGTTTTAAAGTCCTTATTCACAAACCAGACATTTTTTTCCCACTTCTTTTATCAAGATGTGTTCAATTTCTTATATATACAGAATAACTAATATCTGTTAGCACAGTAATTCTGTATAACAAACAAGTAAAATCCTCCATGACATACTGTGAAATATTTTTTTCTTACAAATCCATGGTTAGGTGTTTCTGCTGATCTGGACCGGGCTGGGCCCATCTCTACTGTGTCAGCTGTATGTCCCCAGGGGCTGCCATGTCTAGAATTGTCTCAGCAGGGTCATCTATCTTCTCTCTGAGTCACAAAGTCTCTGATCTTCCAGTTGACCAGCCTGGACTAGTTCTTTTCTGAGAAACAGCATGAGGAAATGTGGAAGGTTATTGAGACCCTGACTTACAACTGGCGCACTATAATTTTTCTTTTTTCTTGTGGTTGAAATCCCTACCTCCTTAATGAAAGCACTACCTTGTCATAAGATACAAATATAGGAAAAAGAACATTGGCCCAGTTGAAAATTACAGTGAAGAGTAGGTAGCTAAGAAAAAGACGCCTTTGCAAATATATGCTAATCTGTTTTTGACACCTTTTGCATACTTTAGAGTTCTAACATCATAGTTAATATCAGTACAATTACTATTTTATGCAACTAACAGTAATAATCATATTGAATTATACTGTATGCTTGGCATGTTGGTATTTTTCATTCCTTTTATTTAAATTTCACAGCAACACTTCAAGTAGGTATTATTATATTTTCATCTCTGGTTTAGAGGATAGTGAAACACTTACGGAAATCATTTATCCATGCTCAGGGCCTAGAAGTTAGAGCTACAACTGAATTTCAGTTTAGTTGGGCTAATGAATTTGTTCTACTAATCCTATTTATCAACTATTGCATATATTAGCCAAAACAAAGAAATACTGACTAGGTGATTTTTATTTTGTATAACAAATAAATTAATTCATGCCAATCACAATGTTTCAAGTTGTAAGAATTATATACATATCATTATTGCAAGAGGTAAACTGCAAGAAAATACGTTGGATGTCCCTTTTCCAACTGCTCTGAAGCTGAACTTATGCTTTCAGAGCCTAGGTTCTAATTGGTAGCCATGTTTCCATAGCATAATGAACCAATTAACTAACTTTCCATTCAGTTTCTTGCTAAAATGTCAGGACTAAAGCAGGTTTCATTAAATGCATGCAGTAATAAATGGGCTCCTTTAGTACAATACATTCTAGACTGTATTCCTAATTAGAAGACTGAAATGATTGCTATTCCAGAAATTGTAACATGTTTTCAAAATTTTCCTAGTTTTATTATATGTTCTAGTTCTAAGATCACCTTAGTCACTCAGACATATTTGGAAAGTTTTCTAGTACATGAAATAACCTTTACACAGAATAAAATAATGGACTTGGATGCAGATGAACTCTGTAAATTGACAAGATAACTGTTAACCTAGGTCCCCTACAAACCTCAGAATTTTCCTTGGTTTCTCCCTTTTACATCCATCACTTCCCAACTCAAGCCTCTCCCCTTTCTCTATGGTTCCTGCAACTGTCCTGGGCTGACTTTTCATTTTCTTTCTTTTGGAATGCAGAGTAATTTATAGATTTTCTTGTTTATATTACCTCTTTACCCAGTTAATTTAAAAAAAAATAAATATCCTCAATTTCTTTAACATGGTTTTAAGTACTCTTACTGTATAATTTTAAAACAATGTGTGTCACTGCTAATTATTTGAATAACAGTCACTATTTAATTAATACAATACTATTAAGTGGTAGTATTTATTTAAGTAGTAACATTGGGATAGAAATTCTATGTAGAGAACACAAAAGATATCATGAGTAAAGAAAAGCTGCAAAAGAAGAATCATGCTGCTGAGGCTCCTTCCCAACCTCCCACATCTCCCATCAATATCTGAAAAATCAATTTCTTACTCTCAGATTTCTCCCCACTCTTAAAGCTAAGATTAGCTTTAAACTGCATGAGTTTGCAGGTTTTGGGGAATAAGGCTTTAACTTTATCAGGATAAATTATCCAGCTGGTTATATGTGAATTTTTACAAAACTTTATTAGTTAGCAAATTAGTTAAATTATAAAACCATATAGAAATTGATAATAAATATCAATTTAGTGAACGAGAGGTTAAAAACTCTCTTTATACTATTAAAATATTCACACAAGTAAGATTTCCACAATAATTGTTATCATTCATGGTGTATTCCATTCAGCAGCATCTTCTCAACTTTTAGAGAAAACATATATACAAAGTAGCAACTGCAGGGTAGTTTTATCAGGTTATGATTCTAGTTACATCTGTGCATATAGAAGTCTTTGAAACAAGCTCCTATCTGATTTTGTTAGGATTTTGTAACACTGCTTTGGTGATTTGTAAGAGGAATCTGGAGTTCAGAATATGAAACTTGGAGGCTGCTAGAAAGACCAGGCTGCTTAGGATGCTATTCAGCATTATTAACTTTTCAGGAGATAATTATGAAAGTATGCAAGTCATACCTGTTGATGGCACTTTGGTATTTTCTTCAAATGTATTTGAAAACCAAGCCAATTGTTCTTTGAAAAGATATCTGATTTAAATTATTCTTTCGAACAAGATTTTTTTAATAAGTCAAATTAACTTTGAGTAAAGTCTTAAATAGGTTACACCAAAGCACACTATAATTAAACATTATAATCATCAGTGGCATCAAAATTGTAATTTGTTACTTCAGAAGGACTTTTGAATACCTGGTAATGTTTCATTATCCCTGGTTAACTGACCACAGTAAAGGAACCATGCTTATTATACTAAACATATAAAGTTGTGGGTGAGTTCATTTATTTTTTGTTATTTTCAAATATTAAAGCAATGATATATGCCACATTCTAAATATATCAAGGGATGTAACCTATTTTTCTGTAAATTTTTCAAAAACTCATTGTTGAAACTAATTAAATAGGGTAATAATCATGAGTATATAAACAGGTTTTAGCCTCCTCAGTCAATGATCTTGGGAAAACTGGGTAGCTACATGCAAAAGAGTGAAGAAAGTGTATGTCACACCACACACAGTGATCAGTTAAAAATGCATGAAAGACTTAGATGTAAAACATAGAACCATAAAATACACAATAGAAAATGTAACCAAAACATTTCATGACATAAGCTTTAGTGATACCTTTAGGGATTCATGCCAAACAGCTAGGAAAACAAGCAAAGGAGAATAAACAACTGGGGCTACATCAAACTAAAAGATTCTGTACAACAAAAGAAATGATAATAAAATGAAAAGACACCCTACTTAATGGGAAAAGATATTTGTACACCATTCATCCGACAAGGAACTGATATTAAAGATACCAAAAGAACTCATAAAACTCTCCCAAAACAAAACAACCCATTCAAATGAACTATACAGACACTTCCCCAAAGAAGATGTACAAGCTTCAAACAGGCACATGAAAAAATTTTCACCTTCACTTGTCATTAGGGAAATGAAGATCAAGACCACAGTGAGATGCCATCTCACATCTGTGAGAATGGCCCATATCCAAAAAACCAGAAACAATAAAGGTTGCAAGATGTGGAGAAAATGGCCCCTTCTACACTACTGATGTAGGGAATGCAGACTGCTCCAGCCCTTATGGAAAACATTATAGAGGTGCCTCAAAACATTAAAAATAGATCTGCCATTCAACCCAGTAATTCCACTTTGAGGCATCTACCGCCAAGATTCAAAAACACTAATTCAAAATGTACTCCCATGTTTATTGCAAAGCTATTTACTATAGGTAAGTTATAGAAACAGCCTAAGTACCCCCAAACAAATGAGAAGATCAAGAATATGTGGTACGTACACATAATGGAATATTTCTCAGTAATCAAAACAGATAAACTCATGCTTTTTGTTGTAACATGGATAGAGCTTGAAGAAATAATGCTAAGTGAAGTAAGTCAGCAGTAGAAAAATACTGAATGGTGCCCAATGGACTAATGTGGGCTATGAAGTAACTAAATTAATAATCAGATGAAGACAATATTAAAAATTAACCCTTGAAAGGCAATTATAGAACTGAGGCACAAAGGGTATAGAGGATGGAGGGTATAGAAGAGTATAGAGGATGGAGGAAGATTAGGAACAGAGAGAGAAGGAAGCACATGAACTATAGTGGTGGGCTATGTATGATTTGGTAGCAGGTCCATTTCAGTACTAATACTTGATGGATGTATCTAAATATTACCTCAATTAAAAATAAATATAAAATTATTATTTAATAATATTACAAAAAACAGGTTTAAATAGAAAACAAGTTTAAAATATAGACTTTCTTACATTATATTATAAACATAGCTCTAAGTATCTGACCACTAAGATATTATACCATGATATTTAAATGAATGTTTACTTGTGTAGTATTAGAAAATTGGTCAAAATAATATGATGATCATTCTTATGCAGACCTTAATATGATATCAATCAACCCTTCTAAAATGTCTCAAGATCAAGCTATTCTATTGTTTGTTGAAGCCATTCTGTTGTTTGGGTGATTACTCCATGGAGTCAAAAATTGCAGAGAACTCTAAGCAAATGCTTTAATTTGCTAAGGATTTTACAAAGGAGATCAAAAGTTCTATTAACTTATATTTTATTTTATCTATATATAATCTATATCTTATATATCTGTCTGTCCATTCATTCATATACCCATCCACCTATCCATCCATCCACACCTATTTTTTATCTTTAATTTTAACAATAAAACTAAATAATACTTAAAGTCCTGATAACAACAAGAACAAAAAATTATTAGACTAATAGTCACCTCTAATAGTAGCGCTGACCTTAAACAAGACTCTGGCAAGCAGCACTCTCAGTTATTTTAGGGATCTACTGCATCATATTGTCAGCTTTGCCCTTAACTGTCCATGCTGCTTTCCTTGAACACTCATCTCATATGCTCTGATGAGGACTGCCATACTCTAGTACTGATCAGTTAATTAAAATTTAATCTATTGAGCTACCTATATCTGAAAGACTTAATAAGTGGCCTATATAATTAGGAAAGGCTTCTAGATAATAGTTCACACTTTAGCTTGGAACAAGTGGAAAAAAATCCTTATTTCACTTGTATATCACTAATGATTAAATCCAAGTACTGAACTAAAAGGAAAGATTTTACATATATTCATCAATTGAATACACACACGCACCCATCTAAATGGAGCTATATTGATTTATTACCTAGTAGATATTGTATACTGTGTACTGTCAGGAATATGTTGCCAAACAAAAACACAAACCTGTGGGAAGCTCATTTTCTGGAGTTGGACAGGCATTGATGTGATGACATAGTAGTGAACATATAGTCCATAACTAGGATAAATGGACAAAGAAGAGTATAGCAATGCTATGAGAGGTTATAACAGGAGACTTGACCTAACTAGGACCTATGATAATGAGAGAAAAATAATATATAGATGTTAACCAGGTAAAGAAAGAGTTAAGAATAAAAATGTGGTAGGTAAATACAACAAAGAAAAAGCAAAAAAAACCAAGAAAAAACAGTTTCTTTGAGGAATATACGTCTGCAAGAATCACTTGGACTTTATTTCTCTGAGAGCTAGAGGCAGGGACTAAGGGGTTGGTTCCTTTCCTTGATATACACAGTTTTTCCCCAAGGGGCTTTAGCTTTTAGGCTTGCTCCATGAGTCTACTCTAAGACTGAAATAATGAAAAAGAAAAGAATTTTAAAGAAAGGAAACAGGATCAACCAAGTTATTTGTGAAGTAACTAAGATATAGACATTAAAATTTGCTAGCTTCCTTAGGTACAGCTGTTTAACAATTTAAATCCTTATAATGAGATTATTTGATTATTTGTAATGATTTAGCAATAAATCAACTAAATGATGTGCTACAAAAGAACTTTAAACTTCTGAAGCAAAAAAGTCTATTTAAACTGTATGGAATTTAGATATTTGTCAATGATATCATGATTAACATAAATCTACTTATATATTTAATATTGCTTTGCATTTTCACACATCAATTTCTTTGCATACATAAGTTTTAGATAGAGAGCAAAAAGGAAAATGATTATAGGCCTTGGCTACAGTAATCCTGTGGCAACATAGTTTGCTTTATATGTCAAATAACTTTTCCTTTTGAATGAGATTGTGTTATAAACAAATAATGGCTCTTTATAATGTTTATCCTTCATGTCATTCTTATAATATGATCTGTATCACAATTGTATGTTAGATTTCCCCAGAAAGTATGCATTTCAGAGTCCTGCTGAATGGTAGATTCTGGAAAAAGGATCAGTAACGACTGTTTAGGCAAGATAAGAAAGGTAAGGGAAAAGCAAAGAATAAATAATGCTGCAACTGGGGAAACTTTTAGTGGACATATGAATGTTTCCATCTGATATGCATATATATCAGCATATATATATAATTTTAGTGAGAGATAAGTTGCAGTGTGGTTGATGCTACATATGTCGTCATTACTTGAAGGTGAATTCACTATCTCGGTGTGAAGATAGAAGTAATATTCAAAATTTTTTTCTACCCCAATAAATGTCTAATCTTTCACTAAGATGCAAACTCACTTCATAAATAGATAATATATTGCTTAAAGGCTGCCTTAATTCTATGGCAGAACATAGAGAAAATTATGAAATTCCTTTAAGCTGTAGTTTTGTCTGTTAAATGGAGGAATTTATTATAACAACCTCATGAAGAGTTGAGAGGATTATAGTTTAGACTATATACATCTATATGCACATATAATTTATGTTTATAATAATATAACTATGTAATTATAACATGGTTTATGTGACACAGGATATATACATGTATACTTACATGCACTTAATATTAAATTTAATATAGTAATGCATAGATAAAAGGAGATAAATTCTGATATTGCAACAGTTTTACTTTAATGATAAAAATGTTTATTTTCTCTATTATTTACATTTTGCCACCAAAATATGATGGAACAGATTGCCTCCTACTTATTGGTTAAAGTTAGCATCCTTGAGATGATTGATTTATTACTGTTTCTTGTTATTGCTATTATGCGCTTAGAAAAAGGCCCTTACAGTCTTCCTCTCTTGTCTGTTCTATTGCCATGGTTCTTTTCCTGCTGTTTTTTTTTTTTTTCTTATTTGATTATTGTCCCATTAAGCCTGTTAGTCCGTCACAAATTTGTAGCCCAATATTAGATCTAAACTCTACCCTTCTTTCTGACAGTCTAACTGAAACCAGGCTGTCACTTCTATGGAGTCAGTGATAAAGATTGGGGCATACAATGAGAGAAGTACAATGAATAGAATACTTTTCTCAGAGTCCCTCTTAAGTTCCTATCTCCTTGTCGCTACCTAGGGTCAACAGCCTACTTCTTACTTTCTCATGCTCAAAACTTTTATTGCCCACTTGCCTAAGAATATAGACCAAATCAAACTCCAGACACTGAGATGAGGAAAGAAGTCCCATTCATATTTAGTTCTTATTTATTTATCTATTTATTCATTCATTCATTTATTTATTTATCTGTCTATCTATCTATCTATTTATTTATTTATTATATTTTGGTGCAGGTGATAACCAATATTGTGGCCAGAATGACCCTTGTAGTTCTTATAATGATCTCAAGATACCTACAGATAAACATCATATAACTTAGGAAAAAATAGCTTTATTACTTACAGATCATAGAAATTACATAACATACCTGGAGCTACACTGCGTTTTGAGGTTGTGTGTGTGTGTGTGTGTGTGTGTGTAGGAGAGAGAGTGAGAGCGCTAGAGAGAGAGAGAGAGAGAGGGAGGGAAGGAGGGGGAGAGAGAGAAGTAGAGTAAGAAAGAAAGAGACCATGTGAGGGTATACAAGCATGAACAACTTGAGGCTTTTGCTTTTATCAGGCTCAGGAGTAGGGGTGTATGATTTCATGTACTTGCTTATTTACTGGCAAATGTAAAATATAAGAACTGAAATTTAAAGCTATGGAAGGTGGAAACAAGTGACCTAATCGGTAAATTGTCAATATCAACCAAGATGACAAATGAAGGAGGCTGGGGCTGAGGGCTGGATATTTAGCTAGTCCTGTGGATGGCAATGTCTTTATTTCAGATAACCATCTTTGAGGTGGATGCCTACGCAATCAAAGCTTGAGTCATGCAATTTAAAGAAAAGAAAAAAAGAAAAGCCAGTTATCGTGGCTGACACTGTACCTGTCTAAGGCATGTCTTTCTGAGATATAGTTATACCCCAAGTTGATTTTTTCCCAAGGTGCTTGAGTATGAGAATATTTATTCCTCTTAAGAGAAACATTATATCAGATTCCTGATATAGTCTAGACTTGTGGTCCTAATGAAACAGTTATATAAAAATTTTTTAGAACGCTAAATGTTGGTCACAATGAAGACCAGGTGGGAAGTGCCAGAGTCAGTTCAAGTCTTTTTCAGTGTGTTCTCATTAAACACTAATAATGTTTTAAAATTGCAGATCATTTGGGGTGTATATTTTACAATGGGTCATGAATGTGTTATTTGGCAAATAATATGGATGCCAAAGGTAATATAATTTAATGGTTGTCAAAATGCAGTCCTGGACCCAGCAGCATCAACATATCTTTGAAATGTGTAAATTTGCAAGTTTTGAGGTCCCACTGAAGAGCTAGAAGATTAAAAATTTGGGGTGATGTCAGAAATATGTTTAAAAACCTCTACAGGTTTTCTGATTCAACTATTGTAGAACAATGTGGAGTTACAGACAATAGCGAATTAGGGAGTAGAAGGCCTAAAGCATTCAAACCTAAGGTCCACAAACTGAACTCACCAAAGCAAAACAAAAATACCATATATTTGATGAGATAACCAGTTTATGCCAGACAATTTAAAGGTATTTTTGACACCTTTAATTTCTAGAGGGTTTCAAATTGTAATTGATTGTGTTTGAACATTCTAGAAAACACTCTGTGATTTTCCACCTTCCTGTTCTCTATTTTGTGCTCTCCAAACAGTACAGTCATACCCATTCAAATATTTGGAATCAATGAAACCTCCTCATAAAGTGAGAATGCTCATTTCACAGAATAGAGTGTTCTGTCTCAAATGGTTTTCTTGTTGAATTAAAAATCTATGGAGGTCATAAAATGATTTTCTGAACATCTAAGCCAACCTGTTCATTTTATAGGTAAAGCTCAACAATGTGCTGGAGATCAAACCATTAATAGGTGGTTTGAGGTAAGAAGGATGGTTTTGAGGAAGAATCAAATGCATGTATACTACATCTTGAAAAACTGTATTGTTTTTGAAATTATTATTCATTTTATAAATAATGAATATACAGCACATGGAAAACAAAATTTTTTAATAATAATATATCTATAAAATTATAATGAGGGTCAGTGTAAAAATGATTCAATTTTCACTTCATAAAGGAGTGTTATGTATGAGAATTCTTTAAATATTCCTATTATAATTAATACCTTTGAATATGTATGGTTTTTAGCCTAACAAAATAACTCAGTTTTATTTACTCCATTTGATTCTTTTATCCATAGATCGTAGTTTATCATGCCATATATACTTGGAGGTCCTTTCACTAACTGAAAGATTTAAACTGGAAGCAATCTTATTTGCCAAGTTTCTGCTTTGTCTTGCTTTTTAGAATTCTGGGCACACTGTCAGCTCTCAATAAATATGAAATTATACTCTCATATCTCTGTGTGTGTGTATAGGGAGACCTCTATCATTACCCTTTCCAGCATGGCTAGAATGATGGCACAAGAGATAAATTTTACCAGCTACTTTCTGTCCTGGAAATATGGATTTAGTATATGGAGATTTCATGAGATTGTGTTTGGTGTTTTGGTGGTCTTAGGTTGACTATTTTCTGTGAGTTTTTCACTGGGCAAGTCATGATTAGCTACATACATTCTTTTAGGTAACAATAATTCTCCAGTCAACAAAACATGCTCTTAGCCTTACATTTACTAGGATGTGTAGATTATTATAATAATTACATAAATAATATTAAGAAATTAGTCTTATGAAAAATAAAACAGGGTGAAATGATAAATTAAGAGGTTGCATACTTTTAAATAGGCCAGTCAGGAACTCTGAACTGGTAATGTTTGATCAGACACTTAAATGAAGGGAGGAGCAAATCATGTGTAACTGGAAGAATAATGATCCAGGTATGGAAAGCTCAAAAGCAAGAAGATGAGTTTGGTGTGAGTACAGTGGCCATGGAAAATGATAGTAGGAAATAAATGATTGTAGGGGCCAAATCCATTAAGTTTGGAAAGCCAAAGAACTTCAGGAAATATTAAGCAATTTTAAGGAGGGCGGTGATTTATGTTTTTAAAAGATTTCTGGGTAGCAAAAATAGAAGCAGAATTGGTTAATGAGGTGTTACACTAATCAAGGAATAAGTAGACAATAGCTTAAATTAAGGTGATAATGGTGGATGTGTTGACAATTAAATTCAAGTGTACTTTGAAAGTAGAGCAAAAAAGTTTAGCTTTTTAATTTTCTGTTGCTTTAGATGTGAGGTATTAAATAAAGAGTAGTTTGCTGGATGAATCAATTCACTAGTGGAATGTGGTACTTTTTATAGAAATGAGAATACTTGGAGGAGAAACAATTTAGTTTGGGGTTAATGTGGCAACAAAATTAAAAGTCTGGTTTTGGGCATGTTAAATTTAGAATGCCTGTTAAACATGGAGGTGACCACATGTAGAATAGTTTCCCGGATATTTGTCTAGCATTCAACAGAGTGATTGACAAGGGCAGTTTCACTGGATTAGTAGGGATAAAAGAATGTTTGAGGTGACCTCAAAAGTAAATAAGAAGCAAGAAAGTAAAATAAAGAGATTTAGGCAACTGCTACAATGAATTTTTGAAGAAAGAATTGAGAAATAAGTATATACAGAGGTATAGGGGAATTGAGGGTAAAGGGAATTTTTGATTTTAATTAAGATGACTATGTTAAGATAGGATAACTTGAATGTCTGTATGACTATGTGGATGACGTAGAAGAAAGTGTAGAATGTCATAAAAAGGTATACTTTTAGGACAGACAGATATCCAGGTAAGAGGGTAGTGATCCATTCTACCAGTGAAGGGAATATATTTAGGGAGCAGTTTATCCATTTTAGCAAGAATGAAGTTAGAGTATATAGGACAGAAGCAAGTTATTTGGTAGGTATTAGGGGGAAGGTATTAGTGCTTTTTATGATTATTTTTACTTTTTTGTGAAATATAAGGTATGCTTATCAGTAGAGAATGAGATATGAGTAGGGTTGTTGGATATTTCAAGAGAGAAGAGGTATAAGTTTGCTTTATAAAGTGTATCAGAGTGAATTAATTAGGCATGTATATTGTGTGCAAAAAGTAAAGGAAGAAGGGATCTGAAGTCTAGAAATTAAACCAAATAGCTCTAGAGAAAAAGAGAGGGTGACCTTGGATCTAATCCCACAAATTAATTTAGACCTCTTGATCTTTGGTATGTTTCTTTTCCATAAACCAACCCCCACTTACTTATTTTTTTTTATTTTTTATTTTTTTTTTAGTTTTTGCTTAAACCAGTTTGAAAGTATTTCAGTTAATTTTCAAACATCATTGATTGATTAAGACACTGCATAAAGAAGAACCTATTGTGATATACTAACCAATGTGTAATTTTGGTCCTGGTAGTTTCTTCAAAGCCTTTCCCATTCAGGCAATAACAATCTTTGCTTTCTAAAAGCAGGTGACAGAAGAGTTAATTTTTAGCTTTAGAATTACTAATAAGACCCCAAAAGGAGATGGAGAATGAAGTTTATGTTATTTGAAAGTAATTTTGAAGAATATGAATTAGTTTTCACAGTTCAAGAAGATGGATGCCATTGAATATAATAATGTTTCCACTGTTAAGCTCATAAAATATATAAAAATTTGTAACAGTTAGAGGTGTCTGACTATGGGCATTCTATGCCAGGTTGTACCAGCTATTCCAAGGAATGAGAGGATCAAATTACCAGATCAAAATCTAAGTAGTTTTCACTACAAACATCTTCTCTGCAAGCATTTTCTCTGCCTCACGAAATGTCCACAGGGCAGGACATTTAAAAAAACATGAAAAATTAATAATGAAATTAAAAAGACATTTTCCCATGTGTCTATAGATTCATGGCAACAGTGTGCAAATAACTGATTTTCTTTTGTGGTTTGCACCTAAGTACTTGTCTTCAACTTGTCTTTTGTGTGTTCAGAGGATTACATCTTTTTGTATGTCTTGGTGATCGAATTTACTGGAAGTGTAAAATCAGAGCGTGTGAAGCCAGGTTGCAGATGCAAAGAGTTTCTTATTTCTTCAGTGGAGAAATGAAATCAAACTGACAACTAGCTTAACTACATTAAATAAAGTTGGCCAAAGGTGGTCCATTGATTGATTTCTCAGTGGAGAAAAGAAATCAAACTGTCAACCAGTTTCTCTTTAATGTAAAAATTGCCTTATGACCAATTAATTATGAGGCAGAAATGTTTGTAGAAAATCTGTTAAGAACATGCTTTCTGCATGATTTAAAAGTGTGGTTTAAATAAAATTACAGAACTGCTAAATATATAAAAGCAGTTAATTACTTTTACAGTAGAAATGTGCTTATTTTTTGGGCTATTTTCTCTGACCTCTAATGTAATTTGGGTAAAAATTATGAACACTGAAAAAGGTAAGTATATATTGATGTTAATTGTGCTGTAAATAAATTTCCTTCGAGGTCCATTATAAGTAAAAAAGGTAAAGTGTATTGGGGAATAGGTTTCCCTAAATGGCTTGTAATGGGTGGGCAAGAAAAACTATACTATTTGAGTATAGAAATTCAAGCAAAAAAGGAATGCAGTTGGGTCAATACAATGTTCTCAGTTTGGGGATAACTCTCCTAAGAATTATATTCTATTCAGTATATAAATTCAGCAAAAAAAGTAGAAACAAAGGAGTAAGTCTAGCAAGTAAATAGACAAAACAAACAAACAAACAAAACACAAAACCAACAAACCACAAAAACCAACAAACCAAAGCCTATCTTCATATTTTTTATTAGTTTCTCATGGTTTATAAATTAGAGAACTTGACTGTATGTGAAAAAATTGAAAAACAAGACAAAAATGAAATTAGGGAAACAATTATGATGCTCAGAATTGTGGGACTTCCAGCTAGGGCACAGACACATTGGTTTACAGGGAGAAAAAACAAGAATATCTGAGTTTTGTGGGCAGAAGCAGCAGATGACATAGGACTAGAGAGGAATATTCAAGATTTTTGCATTTTGCTCTTAAAAATATACTCAGTTTCTTGAGAAACTGAAAGGATTTTTATCATTTTCCACTAATTAGCAAAACTAAGGTTAAATTTACACATATTTTCATATACAGTCCATCCAGATAAACTGTAGTAACTTAATGTTTTGCTAAACCATGAATGATCTGTTGTACCCTGCCTGATATTCTGTTAATTTGGTATGAAAATGCAGATAGGCTTCTGTTCTTTTGTTTATAGGGTCTCTTTAGTCTATGGCTCCCCTGGCAGTGATTTTTTTTTTCTTTTTTTGCTAAAAGGTAAAAGAGTAACAAGTGCAAACATTTATTTAATTTGTTTAGATTTATAAAACCATTCCCATTCTCTAGGCCTTTAGGGGCATGAACTAGATAAGAACATATGGCACAATCTATTATTTTCTCAACTCTAGTTACATGGTAGGGCATTGTTTAAATGTCAGTGAAGAAATTTCAGATTGCTCTCCTTCGAAAAGTGATTTCTTGGATAATGTTCAGTTAAATTTAATAAAGGGACATTTTATTTTCTTTTAAGTAATCTACCAACACATGTTTATCAATCTTTTCAGAATGGTAGGAAATATTCAGAATTTCCTTCTACTTCTGGAAGCCATCTACACTATTAGACAGCATTGTAGGTCATATTGTTTTAAAAATGTTTTAGTAATATATTTTAAGTAAATTCCCAATGTGTTCAGATTGTCAACAGTGATGACATTTTTTCAACACAAATAAGTTTATCTCCTCAAAGAAAAGAAGCAAAAAAAAAAAAGTAGCTGGCAAGTTAAAAATATATTTTTAAAGAGAATTATTTTATGCAATTTAAGTTTATATTTCCCTAAGTGATATGTTGGCAGACTGGTTACAGTTGTTTTAGACAGTATATAAATGACTATACTGAAGAGTATAATCAAGAAGGAAAGAATGAATGGTTTGTGCTAAGCCTAGTGTTTGAAAACTGAAGCGTTCTAAAATTTTTTTTAGTCAAAAGCCAAATCCAAAAGATCTACCTACATGGTCAGCAGAGGAAGCAAGTGTATGTTCTACTTCATTGGAATGTTCTACTCTGATCCTGTCAGTAAATACTTAAGGACAATTTTGAAATGTCAACTTTTCTGTTTCCTTCTACTACTTTCTTCTCAAGTTCCTAGTCTCTGGGTATGCCCATATGTGCACATACACACATTTCCAGGCTACTCTCTGATGATATGGTGGCTGAATCATGGCTTTTTCTCTCAATTTAAATCTTGGATTTTATTAATATATTTACCACAAGAGTTTACTAAATTTTTGGAGTGCTCATGTATTAATGATTTGCTCTTTTTTTGGTTAGAAAACTGTCATACCATCAAGGATCGCAAATGTATTAGATTACTTTACCCTTCTTCAGTTTTCTTGTGTAGGTCCAAATAGCTTGCTGGAAATCTTTGGAAATATCTTATATTTGGAGAGAACTCCCTGTATCATATGGTGTTCATATACAATGTCTGTCAAGAAATATTATATAATTTGGATAATTATTGTAGCATTTGCCCTTTGACAAATGACCTACAGATATATTTCTTTCTTAACAACCAACACCGTACACATTCAGGAAAACAAAATTGGCTTGAAGTCAGAGGCAAGTATCAAAGAAAACATAGGGAAATACTTTTCAAAGAAAACTAGAATCGATGTTTACTGTTTCTAATGGTTTGTGGGTATTTTAATTACTTCTCATTAATGATTTTCAACATATTTATTGGAATAAAGACTTAATGAAGATCACTACAAGACCTAACATTTAATAATGAATTTCATATAGACTGAAAACATTTTATATCTTAAGAGTTATTTGTAAGCCATGGAAATATACTCCTGTGTATTCTTCAGGGAGCTTTAGAATTTTAATCTTTATATTTAGGTTTATGATCTGCCTCAAATTAATTTTTGTACATGCTGTGAAGTAGTGATTGGGGTTCACTTTATTTTTCCATGTGAATAGTCACTTATCTTAGAACCACTTGCTGAATAAAAAACTATCCTGATTTGATTACTTTGGTGTCTTTGTTGAAAATCAATTAGATGAGATTTCTGCTCTGTCTAGTATATATTTTTTTAGAACTGTAAGAGTGTGTTGTCTATTCTAGGACCTATAAATGATTGGGTAAACCATAAAAACATAGCTTCTTGAGACCATCAAAGAACTGAAGTTTCAGAGCAACTGAGTAAATGGAACTTGCACCTCTCCAGGGTATAACAGAACCTACATGTGGCTTGTCAGTGCAGAGCGTAGGAAGAAGTGGTGGGTATGGGAAAATAGATAAGAAGAATCATATAAAAATTTGATATATATTTGGAGGACTACTATGGGCTGACATATCAAATCATACCATCCCCAATGACTGTTCTGTTCAGCTTCCTGGAGTTTCATCCTGGGCATGCAAAGCTTGGTGTGTGATTAGTTGCTGAAGGAAGCTCTACAAAATTGTTGTAGCTTCTCTTCTCCAGTACTGTATCCAGTAGACTTCTGCCAACTAAGTGACCTAGAAACTTAATACTTGCTTCCTAGCTCACTAGAACCCCTGTGTTCTGACTGGATTCCACCCTTCTGCATCACAGTCTAGACAGTATTCCCAGGAAGAAACTTGGGGAGATTGTCTGGCTTCCCATGTGTTTTCTTATCTTTGTGCTGCTCCCTTCCTGTTGTCCTCTGTAAAGAAATGGTCATATATACTTAAGAAGTTTTACAGGCTTTTTTTTAGTTTATTATTATTATTATTATTTTGGCCAGAGAGTTTAGTATGGGACCAGTAACACTTTTATGGCCAAAATATATTATTTTCAAAACTATGCTTGTTTGTAAAAATGCATAAGTTGTTGATGTACAAACATATAACCACATAATGCACACACATACACACAGAGGAAAGACTTTAAAAAGTGGATTGATAAGAGTTACTAAGGCAAATCTTTATTTAATAAACCACATGAAATATGGATTCTGAATTTGTAGTTTCTCTTCAGTGTTATTTTTTTAATGAAGCTAACGTTTTTTCCCTCTTTATACTATTTCATGTCCCTAGAGTCTATTATTTTCTTTTGATATTTTAAGTTATATAGTAGTGTCTATCAAATCTGAATAATAGAAATGACTAAGAGTTGAGGACATTCTTTAGAGTATATAAACAAGTAGTATACCAGATTTATTGGACTCTAGTCTACATAAGCAATTTCAATAAAATTATTTGTTATGAAATTCATATACTCTTGAAAGGTAGGCTAAGTCCTCACTCAATATTGTCCGTAGATTCTTGGATAACTAGAAAAAGATACTTTTTCATCTGAGAGGACACTCACATACACACCCATACTCGTGCCAACTGCAGTCATTGTGACATGCCAGTGAACACAGCTTTGGGATGTAGGAGGAAATTATGCAAATATGGGGACAATGTACAAACTTCACACAGAGTAGGTCAACCAGGAATCAGTTTCATTTTCACCAAATTCATTGTTGAATAAAATGACACCGATTAAGATATTTGTGGGCCTGTTGTACACAACAACTAACTTATTGGTAATGATTTAGAATTACCAATGGACATGTACTTATGTATCTGTTTATCATACAACCATTGTTCAAGATATTTATTCTAGTATCCAGGTGTTATCTCTTCTTGTTCAACTCCAGGCACCATCTTTAGCTGTTATTTTTAAATTTTCCAAAATTTAATTCATGACAATTTCATATCACACTATGGTAAAAAAGTTACTGATGTTTCACAGTGTTGTTGCTCTTTGGATTGAAATAATATAAAATTTTTTTTGTAGCTAGTTGTCTTGTATCAAGTAATTATTGTGCTCTATTATCTCTTGTGCTGCCTATGATCACTGGCTTCCAATGACTCCATCCTTGGCTATTGCATTTTCTATAAATAAGGACAAGTGTCGGTCTCCTCCAGAGTATGCAGATTAAAGTTGAATAATAATTTATTTTCTTGTTAAACTGATTCAAAATTTTATAGCTCAAAGGTAGAAAAACAAACATTTTGGATTGTGTATTCTTTTGACTGTAATCATTGTACTAATCATAATTATAGACAGTCTTTCAATGTTATTTGCCCCTCTGCCTTGTATATATTGCCTCCTACTGGCAAAATAGGCAAGAGACAGACCCATGTGAAGTACAGAAATAGTGCCAGAAGTTCGAAGACTATCCATTGCTGTCTGACATAGCTAAAGGCTAACCCAGGATATCATAACATACCATATTGTTTTCAAAAAATAAAAAGAGGTCCAGTCAGGAAGATTTTGTTATGAATAAGAAATATCTAAAGCTTTTGTGGGACATAGTAAGTAACATGTGCTCAGACTTGTTAAGCAGAAAGAATGATCTTCCTGAGTTTAATAGCAAGGGCAACTATGTTAAAAACTGCTTGCCATTACTTCAGCACCTTTTTATGTGCCAGACTAGAAATAGGACTACAGTGGGTAAAGGGCAAGAGTCAATACATGGATCCTTATGTGTGACTAAGTTTCAAATTTCAGTGGTGGCCCATCAGCAACCCAGAACCCTGAACTCATACTGTGTCTAAGGTGAATAAAATTCACCATGGTAAACATGTCTGCACCATTACAGTAACTCAATTTATTGTTTCTGCAGAAGAAATACCTTGCTGAGGAGCTGTAGCAATCATCTGATTAAACTGGTTTTCCATATCTGGCCCTCAATCATAGAGACCTGGGAAGACTAAGATTGTGTAAGTACTAGAGGTCCATGAGGTATCTGGTTGAGTATGTACAGGATAGAGGGTCAGAGAATGGTCAAAATAGAGAAGTGGGCACTAAGGCTTGCTTGAGTCCTTGTCTGATCAAGGGAACTATGCATAGATGTCACTGCAAGCTCTGAATTACCCCAAGTACAGAAGTGTGGCATCAGAAAATTTGAGGAAGGTAACTAAAGTTATCCATCCTCTAAAGTACAGGTAGTAGGTTTGAGGTTCCCCTTGTCCAGGTCTAAAGTAGCATTGGGTCAATCCTTGAGTTAAAATACCTAGAATGTACAAACTTTCAAAGTGATTGAATGAAGACAACCCAAGCTGAAATAATTAAATATAAATGATAATTTTTGAATATTCAATGCCACAATATTTAAGTATTCACAATTTAAGGATTAATAAAGCTGTATATATGCACATATAAATTGACAGTTTTGCTTTACGCTTTGTAAATTAGTATTATCATTTCCTGAAGGGAAGGGAAGAAAGAACGCCAAAGGATGTTAGTGTGAAGAAATGTTTTCCCTCAATTGTTTTACTCAAAAATATTGTATGACATAGAAAATAGTACATTCATTTGTCCTAAATTAATCCCACAGAGGTTGAAGGAAAAGGAGAATAAAGTTGCTTATATTTCAGACTTTGTTCAACAGATATGTGGTTATACTGTTCATGAGCTCTGTATTTTTTGAAGTTACAAGGAGTTTCCAGAAGCTTCTAGAACTATTCATAATTCTTAATTCATAAGTCTATTCATAACTATTCATAGCACTGTATCCAGGTTTCCATATATACTGGCATAACTATTTTTTAAATGTTAATAAAATTACTTTATACATTTTTTTAAATTGAGGTAACATTCGTTGCAAAACAGTATGTGATTCACACTGTATATAATAGGATCAGATCTCCTGAGATGCTTATGACCACATCATACCCTCCATCAAAGAATCTGTAGAACTGCACCATAATACATTGTGCCCCATCCCAACTTTATTTTGCCTACCCTTCCCTGTCTTCTTGCCTCAATTCCACAGTCAGATTTCTAGGGTTTGTTATTGATTTGGTTTTCCTAGGTTACCAAGGAAAGAGTGGTGGATTAGAGAAATGTGATATATATATACATACTGGAATACTACTTAGCTATAAAAAAGTCTAATTTGTGACAATATGGATATATAATGCTAAGCAAAACAAGTTAGAAAAAGGTAAATCCAAAATGATTCTACTTGTATTTGGAATATAGAGAAATGAAACAAAGTCAAACAAAACTCTTGATTTGTAACCATTTCTATAATGTTAGTATGCTATAAAGATAAAGATAAGAGACCATTAATTACAGTTTTTATTCATGGCTAAAATACAAAATTTTTCCCTTTCAATTTAAAGTCTTTAAATTTTCAAAATATTAAGGAGTCTGAAATCCTTTGTTACTGAAAAACAGGTTTCTTCGGTTTGTAGTTAATATCCAAGTAATCTGAAATCAGATAAATTGTGCCTCTTTATGCTACTAAATGAAATGGCAAAAATGAAAAATTTAGCAAATACAATTAAATATTGTTATCAGAATCAAATCAACATAAGAAAAAGTAAATCTATATTGAAGTACCAAATTATATTTTAAATAAATTAAACCTCTCAACTCTTCTTTTAAGGGAATAAATTGAGTAAAATTGGTGGTGTATTGGGCCATAGCTTGGTGAACTGAAATTTTCAATGTGACTAAGTCCTCAGTTTAAATGAATTCGATGCTTGTCAAAAGTTGTTAAGGTAATCTGACTCACTCTAGTAGTCTATTGAAATCTTAAAAAAAATTTACAACTGTACTCAGTGCCCTGAAATATAGAATATATGTATGGAAAATGTAAGCAAATAATTTGCATCACTTATGAATTAGAAAATACAAGAAACTTTCATGCAAAGAAACTGATTCCTGAGTTAAAAAAAAGGGAGCTAGACTTTTAAACCTGTATGTATAAGTTGTGTTGATTCATCAAGATATATGCTTTAAATATGTGTTTTTAGTAAAGCTTAAGCTCCCTAATAATTATATAGCCCAGACAATAGGCAAAAACATTCAGATGAACTCATAAGAGTGATATTCCCATTTTAATAAGTGATTGTTAATTTTGGTATGTTTAAGCCTTTTAAAATAAATCTCTAACTCTCCAGTTAAAGCAAATAAAACTAAGTAAAAATGAGAAAATCTAAGAAAAAAAATGACCAACATCTCATAAGAAATCACGGAAAATATATTATTTAATCAGAGCAATAGTAATATTTGTATTATTTATTATTTATCACATGCTACAAATGTTACAAATATAGAAACACTATACTTCTGAAATAGTTCTGAAAAAGTGGGATCTTAGTCCTCTGATTTATATACAGTGGTGTTAACCTATGTAACCTCAATAAAAAATAATACAATGAAAAAAGAATGAATTTTTTAAAATGCTTAATGTGTGCAAAGTTTCATACATAACCTAGAAAATTAATATTATTTTAGATGATTTAATATTTACAGTTTATAGTAGATTGAAAGCTTTAATTTTTGATTTGCATATTTAGTTATCAGACTTTGTACATGAAAAGAAGGCACAATCTTCTTTTTTTTTTCCCTAAAGATTTATTTATTTATAAATACAAGAACTGAGGTATAGGCCAGAGGTGCAGGGAGGTGAGAGGATCACCGGAGACAGAGTGGGGAGCAGAAAAGGCAGATAGACTGAATTACACTGCTGAGGGGAGCCGCGGGTGAGGCAGGAGAGGTCTGCTGCTCCATGTGGGTCACTCCCTGGCCAGGATCAAACTGGTGCTGCAGTGACTGCAGGTTCTTGATAGTGTGGTGCTTAACCCCATGCACCACTACGAAGGCCCAAGGCATAGTATTCTAATCTGATTTTTCTTCTTTCATAGAAAATGTCTTAATATTATTTAGCAATTTTTTTATAAAAAATAAACTTTAGCTAATAGGTATGTAAATAAATGAGATTTTTTTACCACCCTCATAAAATAGCTTGAAGAGAGACAGCAGAAGTTTAGTTTGTTTCAGTTGGTGATTTCCTTGGATAGTTCTGGATCATTTCTGTATTTAAGGCATAAAAGAGAGGAAAATATATTGCCAACAACATTTTCCCCTTTTATTAAGAATTTAAAACTCTCTTAGTCTTCCTATTGTATCTGATAAGCCATAACTGTGTCCCATGACATAGCTAGCTGTAAAGGACAGTGGGGAAGTATATATTTTTTATTTCCAAATCTTTACAGTTAAAGACAATGGGAGGCAGCATTGGACACAATATATAGCAAACTAATGATTTAATTTAATTTGATCATGAAATTATATATCATGTCAATGAAATTGAAGAATCTATATTTTAAAGAAGTAAATTTTTCCTGGTTGACACCAATCCAAATTCTAGTAGGTTTTTCTGGTGGAGATTGACAAGCTATTTTAAATGTTTTTTATGGCAAATCAAAGGCCATGAATAACCAAGACAATCTTGAATAAGAACAAAGCTGCAGCATTTATATACCAGATACAAACTTTATTGTTTAACAAGGGTAGTTAAAATTATGGTATTAACAAAAGAGCAGACAGCAACAAAGCAGAATATTTTCAGAAAGTAACCACACATTTCTGATTTATGACAAGGGTGACATGATACTGCAGAGGAAAAAGGATGGTCATTTTGACATATGTTGCTGGTTTTGTTAAAAATCTAGTGGAAATAAAAATAAAGCGGGACTTCTACCTTACACCATACACAGAAAATTGGTTTCAGATAGATTGCAGATTTAATATGATAGTGAAAACTTATTGCTTTTGGAAATTTAGAATCAATCAATCTCTCTTTCTCTTCCCCCCCTCCCCTTTCCTCTATGTTTCTATCTATCTCTGTTTCTTGCCTTTAAGAAGTACATGAAAATTCACATCCCTAGCTAATTTGTTAGGTGGAAAGATGTAATTTCTGGAAAGTGGTATATTAACTACTTATGTTATGAGAGTTGTGTGAGTTTGAAAGTAACGAGTAGGGAGTGGATGTGTAAAGTCAATGTATTGATTGCATGTGCAGAAGGTGCCTGCTGTCTCCATGCTTTAACTTCCATTTCATATCCAGCAAAGAGGCAAACAGAGATTTTGTAGTATTTGTGGCTTCCTGTCATGACAGATGCCTGAAAATGATCAGATTTGTTTAAATCATTTCAGGTTTTAGGATTGTTAAATTCAAAAATTATATTGTAAGAATTTTTTTCTTGTTTTGGTCATAGCATTTCATAGTCAGGATACCACCAGTGTATAGATTTTCCAGGTTCATGTTTTCCTAGAGACTTTTTAGACAAATGATATCAATTTATTTATGCAATAGATGGTTTGTGTTTAAATATGCAGATAACAAAGTTTTTTTTTTTTTTTCCGGCCAACAAAGTTTTTTTATTTCCACTAAAGAGGGGTTATGAGATAGTCAAGTGACTATAATAAAGGGTGGAAAGTGATGGAAACAGCTTTAAGAGCTGTTGATGGGGACAGGATAGCTAAAATGCTGCATGGTTTAGGGACGGGGAGATTTTCCTTCCAGCTGGGGGATGAGAAGTGACATTTTCCTAAGTGAGTTAAGACTGGCAGCCTCAGAGATGTAGTCTCAGATGTCCCTGGTCATGGAGTGACCAGGAGCAGCGTGATAGAGGCCTAAAATAGACCTGTACCAATCACCATTTTAATTTCAATGATTTGGTAAATTCATAAGAATTTATTATATAAGAAGCCCTTGGAATATGATAGCAAATTACAGAAACAAACGAAAAAGTTGCCTTTCAACAAAGAGGAAGGATTTAAACCATCTACAGCCAAAGCTAGTCTGGGATTTCTGTGATTAAATTGCTGAAGAAAATAAAGGTTCACACCATTTACAATTTTTAAAACATGACAAACTATTTGCAAATCATTCTTTCGCACTCTGCTTGTTAAATGTAATCTGCAATACAAAAGTGTTGTGCTTAAATAAAAATTACACAGCCTTGCACAGCACATGTATTTAAACTAGTGTGACTGTATACTCTACTTTCCCTCCTAGGAAGTCATCCAGAACTACTCAAAACAAAAGTAGATTGCTTAGGATGAATAGGCACTTCACATTGCTTGGTACTTCTCTCTTGTAAGAACTTCACTTTATTTTATATGAACTAGGTCATTCTGTACAGATATAGCTTCTGTTGTGCGCTGTTATCCCTTGACATCAATGCTATAATGTTTTTTTCTCTATTCTCAGCAGTTTGTCTTCCATCTCAATTTGTAAAATTAAGCATTTTACATCTGTTCTACATTACAGATTCATCCCACCACTTATTACTTACTTACCAGTAATTGTTTATTTTAATACTCAAAGTCATCAAAAGACATTTTCCTTCCTAAATTTCATGACATAATATTAAAACAACACATGTATTTATAGCATTTACCAACCTCATTTTATATGAAGTAGGTCAAACAGAAAAGAAAACTTGATAAGAAATATGAAGATAATACTAGTTTAGCAAAGATAAATTATGTAGAATTGAATGCATCTCATCTATCTAATTGTCAACTTTTAAAAAGGATTTTTCCATCACTGTTAAATATAATGAGGATTGAAAGATTTCAACATTTTATATGCAGAGCATTAAAGCAATATTTTATAACTATGTGGAAAATAGAGTTTGTCAGTTTATCTTGAAGAGAGTCTAGCACATAACAAGGTACCATTTGGAGTTCTATGTTTTTTAACATTATCTTTTTAGTCTCTTTCCTCTTTTGGAGTAGCATAAACAGGCCAGAAGGAAAGGTGTGCTTAGGAAACTAGAGTTGATGATAGCAGCTAGTTGGCAGAATTTGTTTACATAGGAGTAAGCCATAAGTGTGCCTGAAGTTATTGCATTCTTGTATAGCTTTTTGTTTGCTTGGAATTCAATAATTGTCTTTTTTATTACATAACCTTTAATGTACAAATCACCTAATCATGTCTCTAAACTCACCCCAGAACTATAGTTTCTTTTACACATTTTAACTTTCAGATTGTGTCTTTGGGTTCTCCCTTTCTTGTCCTGGGATTTTGTTTTCTTCTCTTTTTGTGATATCTCTGGTGTTAGGGGTCTTTTCTTATTTTACTTCTTTATTTCATTTAAACATATCCTTTCATAGCTTCCTGAGTAAAGGCACAAGAGAAGTAAATTGTTTGAAGCCATGCAAACTACATGTCTAAAACTGGCTATATTCTGTTCTCTCATTAGATTGAGAGCATGGTTCCACATAAAAATATAAATTGAAAAATTTTTTTCTTTTGATGATTGAAAGCACACTCCATTGCCTTGCTTTTAGTATTACTGTTGTAGAATCCAGTGCCATTTCTCTCTTAAGCCTTCATTATAACATGCTTTTCCATGGATCTTTTTTCATCTTACCTAAGCAGAAATTTTATATCCTTGAGATATTCTTCCTAGAATCTTTTTGGAATTATTTTCTTGATAGTAGACTCATTTCTTTTGTTCCCTCTTTCTGAAACTGTCCTTTCTACATATTGCATGCCCTGCACTGATCCATCTGCAATTCTATTTTCTATCTTTCTTTTCACCAACCTCTCAAAAATTTCCTTAGTTTGATTTATGTTATATTTCTTGAATATCAATTTTCTGCAGTTTGGTCTTTTAAAAATGGTAGGGTGATAGTACTTCTTATGATCTTTTTATTTTAATTTTTTGTTTCTGATATTTTTTTCTGACTGTTCATAAACTAAAGTTATAATGGATCATTTAATTGTGTTGAGTTTATGCAACTGAATACAAGCAATAATTAGATAAGTAAATAATAGCCAAGGCAAAGACTTTGAGATTTAACCAGGACCTACCCTATACCTTATTGTATAAAAGGCATATTCATACAAGAACACACATAATATAATTTCATGTGTATAAAGCTCAAGAAAGGGCAAAATTTAAGCAAATTTATTGGTTTAAAAATTATTTGTAAGATGTATAAAAACAACAACAAAAGAATAGGAATTATAGGTACATGAGTGATAGTGGGGACTTCTGAGGGAATGTGGCAGAGATGGTCTACAGTGGGTTTTAAACTAACCAAGAGGCTAAGATAAACATATTCATCACATAATTCTTATTGAAATGAACATAAAGAGTTTAAATATAATTTTGTTTATAGAATATATTTTTCTTTAAAATTTGAGAAAACAAATGGTGGGACCACGATGTTGAATGCTTTCATGTGAAAAGTAGATATAAAGTATTAAATCCAGGATTTTATAGAAGTCCACAGGAAGGGAGACAGGTAACTTCCAGAAAGAATAGACTACAAAAATAGCAGAGGCTTTATATACAATGTTCTTCACAATTAATTAAAAAGCAAGAACATCTATGGTATGGCATGAGAGGCAATAAATAATCACTTGAAGTACTTCAGGAAAAGCTATGCCATTAGGGGTGCGTTGTGGAAGTTTAAGTTAGATATGACTGGTCAAAATTTAGGGAGACCCGAGAAGGGCGATGCAGCATTTGCTTCTGAATGGGATTAACAAGGTTATTACTTAAAATCTGTGTCAGATGATCTATTATTTTCTTTAATAGAGTTTAGCTCATCACTGATAGTGAGTTGTGGGAAGGCAAGAGTTTCTTTCTTTTGTGTCAACTTGATAGGAGTGACTAGTAGTGAAAGTGACCTCTAGTTTAGTGGCTCTTTCTGTGGGAAAGGATGAGTTTGGGACCAATTTCTAAGCTGATGAGTTTGACCTTTTGATTTAGGTATTTATTTTTCATAGTCCCAATGGCCTAGTAATGGCAATGAGTCCCTATTTCTGACACAGGCATCTCTCTCAGAGTTTGTAATCAATGCAGGTAAGTCACCTTAAATGTTTTTTGTTTCTTCAGTTTTGATATAAGCTATTTGGATATCTCTAACAGTACAATTGATTTGGACAATTTTTTGCCCTCTTGTAACTCTTTGAGAACACAGGGAGGGAATCATCAATAAATGTCTTTCTTCTGCTTCTTTGCTTGACTAAATCTTACTCACTCTTTAGGTTCTAGTTTTCACATGACTTTATCAGGGAAAAGTACCTTTGTCTCTCCTGTCTGATTTAGATACTTATGTTCTCCTTCAGAACTCTGCCCTCTGTCAGAATACAAATCACAATAGCTGTCACTTTGACACAACTAAAATTTTAGTTTTTTATCAGTTTCTTCTAGATAAAATATCCTTCTCTAGTAGTCATGAACTTCAGCAATTTCAGGAAACACTATTATCAAATATTTTATTACTACTCATCTCTACACAATGTATATTAGGGCAATTTTATCACATACATCTTGAGAAGTTTTCTTTTTATGATTGGCAGCTAAAACCTGATAAGGGTCAAACAGTCAGTACAGACTTGTTGAAAGAATAAATTTATCTTGAGTTCTCAGTAGAGATGAGAGGACTGTGTTTTTACACTATTAATATATTACAAGAAGGCAAGTAGGATTTCTTCCCAGATGAGGAAATGCAACTAAAATGCTGAACCTGTCAGGTTAAGCTAAGCAGGAGTAGGCTGGGTCAATAGATGGTGATGTCTCTGAGGAACACCTTCTGTAGAATAGCTATTTTAAGAAATTATTCAGCAACAAGAGTTTCTTTGATTCAGTTCTAAACCAGCATTCTGGCCACATGTTCAAGGAGTGCTATCCCCATGGAAATTCTGCCTTCACAATGATTCTTAACTTTTGATTCTACTTATTGTTCTACTTATATTACTATTCATCACAAGTGACTTGACTTTCCCACGCAGGGTGAATCAGCCCCTGCAGTTCTAAAAGTGGGAGATATTCAAGCTAAAGTCTGTTGGGGTAATGCAATTTACAATTCGATAGTCAAGGACAAAAATTGTACTTGCATCTCTTCCTCTACTTTCCCAATATCTGAGATGTGAGGAAGGAAAGATAGGCACTTGCCTCTTGCCAAAAAAGGTAGAAGTATTGTAGAAAAATCATAAACCATTTCCTACAAAGTGATCTTTAATCAGTTAAACTCTGAACTTTATAAACAGTTTAGGTCTAAATGCCACTTTTCCTTACAGAGAATGAATGCAAAACACCCAGTCCATTTATTGACATTTTACCTTCTCTTATCTTTCTGACCATAAACAGTAATGAAAAAATTCTAGTTAAATTCTTGATTTGTCCCAAAGCTACAGTAAAGATCCTATTCTTGTGCACTTAGTTACTCGCTGCTTAAACTCTAGGCAATAAGTTGAAGCTTGGTGGCACTGTATCTTATACTTAATTGTTTGTTTTCTAGAGCAAGACCAGAAGTTAGGGGTACAATAGTAAAAATAATATCATGAACTGAATTTCTATGATAATGTGATTTCTAAGAATCGCATTAACTTGCACTAAAATCAATGTAACATAGATGTCTAATAGCTATTCTAGCCCCACAAAAATTAGGTTTCCAAGAATAATCATGTATCCAAATTTCTAAATTTGATTGTGATATTTTCTTCCAACTCAATCTTAACTATTAACCTTAGTCCAAATCCTAATTTTGTGGTATTATGAAATTAACACAGTGTTAATGAGATCTCTGCAATATGAGTTCAAGCTGGGTTTTTTTAGAACATGACTTGGAACTTTTGGTGAGATGGGAGCTTCTAGGATAGGCTCTAGAACAGGTTAGGCATAGAACCCAGCCTTTCCTTTCCTACCTTGGATACTCATCCACCCTGTTAAAATTCTGCCTCACTCTCTCTCCCCTCATTAATTACAGTTGGACGGTTTACATTTATATATCTTCAGATGTAGGATACAAAGTTTTATTTTTTAATCTCCAAATGAAGGAAATGATTCATTACTGTGACTACTTCCTTCCTCTTTCAGTAAGAATGATTGCTCAAGAGAAGTGGGCTCCATTCTCCCCACTGTCTTTTATACCATTTCTTTCTTTCTAAAAACATCCTATATTTGAAGAATCCATTTTCTTCTTAATTCTTACATGTTGCCAGAGGCAATAGAAGATTATTGCAGGAGTTAATCACTGGCTTCTCTTTTACAATATAGTTCTCAGATAAAGTTTTCTGACCAGAAAATTAACTGAACTTACTTCTACTGAGAAAAAGAGATTCACTTATTTCTTATAACTGACATAGATGTAACCAATCTTTACTCCACAATAAATTGTAATCCTGAATATATGTTTAGTAATTTTGCCACCAAACATACAAATGACTAGGAAGCACACAATCAATATACTCTAAAAATGTGAAGGAATAGTTACCACTGAAAATAGAAATCATATGCTAGAATAATTCTATCTATATCATAACTCCTTCGTTATGTATCTGGAAAGCTTATTCAGGAAAATACACTGTTGAGTATGGTGATGCTAAGGATAGTTAGATAACTCAGAGTCAAAATAGCAGAAGGTGGCAATTACTGAGTAAATCTGGAAGGATAATCTGCTGAGACTGCTGAATTAATTGACCAAGGTCTACTGTGGATCTTCAAATATGTGAACATGCTCTGTTCTAAGAAATCCTTGAATAAATTTTTACATAGCTGCCATTGCAAAATGATGATTTTCATATACATTTTTGCCAGGGTCTAGTCTCTTTATAACAACATTTTCATTTAAATATATTAATTCAAATGCATTCATTTAAATAAATACGAAGGTTATAATTTCACCTTGATCATCTGATATAGTCAGTGACTAAGTACGTTGCCATTGAAACATCACTCACACTAATTTGTTTTGCTTGCTTTATGTGGTATTTACTCTGGTTACTAAATATTAGAGGTTACAACCTCAAAAAAATTTATATAGATTATTACTGACTCCTCAGACAATATATCTTTAACAGCTTAACACTTATATAATTTCTAGACAATTACAAGTGTTATTTTTTTTTTTTTTTGGTTCTTAAAGCAGTGCTAAAAGTGTAAGAAATTGAAATGGTTAAGTCCAAATGTATGGAGAATCTCAAAGGTGAACATTGTTTACATGACTGTTTTTGCAATGGGAAAACATGTGAAATCTACAGATATTATTTAAGGAAATAGGTTTTAAACATTTTGCGAACACTTAAACATCAAGAAAATAGAAGTCTTTGTTACAGAGGGGACTTTTTGACCCCAACAGGATTCATTTCCATTGCTACCATGTCTATCCTGAAGCTGTGACTAAATGAGCGAAAATAAGGAGGTAGCCTCCGGTGGAAGAGCTAGAAATAGACAGTGACTGAATAACCTTAGATAAAACTATGGAAAAGTTAAAGGTAAAATGACAGATAAACATGATGGTTTTAAGTAGACACAATTTGTATTTGCACATGGAAAACATAGGAATTCTGCATAAATAGTTGTCGCTGAAGTTCTTTCTCATTCTTCATCACTAACTCTTGTCAATATATCCAATTTCTGGTGTAGTAACTTGTATTGTAGAGGAATAGCAGTTGGATTGATTCTCACAAATTTCTTTTTTTGTACAGACCACATATTTGGCTGTGTCTAGATCTAATTATGTCAAGTTAACCAATCAAATAACTGTTTAGTCAAAATGAACTTTTAACATTGACTAAGTCTATGATTTGGTAGCTTTTTAAGTTTATGACATACACTGAGATTCACCCTGGATAATCACCAGAGTAAAGATGTGTCATGAAATTATGAAAAGATCTTTTAAACATAAGCAAATATACAGTCATCATTCCTTCTTTTCACACTAAGTTATTTTCTATCTTTTCACACTTATTGTTTTCTATCTTTTTGCTATATACTTGGTCAAAATTGAAATATAAGAGTCTAAAATTTTAGGGATATTATAATTGTGTCTGTCAAGGACCTATTTGTATTGGCTCAGCTGCCTGTTCTTGGGAAACACCCCACACAGAATTGCTAGAGTTCAGAGCTGGAGAGAATTAAAAATTAGCTACTCCAGTTTTTATTTTATTTGTGCTCATCTTCTCTCCCTAACTATGCATTTTTATCATATTTGCATTTATTGCATATAATTTGCAGATCCTTGTAGCACTATACAAAATACAGCCGTTGCCAAAAATGCAACCATTACTTCAAATAGCAGCTGAATTAATTTTATTAAGTATATGTAAAATGTCAGCTATAATACCTCTCACAATCACAAGTGATTATGATATATGCTGTATGTTTCTTTTCTTCTTCTCCTCTTCTTAGTTATATGTGAAAATTTTTATTACAGTATTTTAAAAATATATCAGGACCCCATCTAACCAGTTCAGGGGTATGGGATAAAGGAGTGCTACATGTTTTGAGTAGTCTGCAGTACATTATGACTTTTTAATATTTGAAAGATCATAACACTTTAAAATAAACATATTGGCTTAAGTGAAGAATATTAAAATAGTGGTGAAGAATCTGCACTTGGAGTATTAAAAAAGTAGAATGTAGAGCTGTGAAATTAAAAATGCAACATTCACAGTAAAATGACTGTAAGTGACCTAAAATGTATAAAGAATCAAAAAAACCTTTTAAAAAAGATGAATATGTTTTAATACCTAGACATTTTTGTATTCAGAAAAGAGATATTTCATTAAATCATCCAATAAAATGATATCACAGGACTATCTTAAAGTCTTAATTTCATTAAGAGAACAGCATTGTGCTTCAGTGACTCAAAGCAATGTTGATATAAAGAATTTTGTCTATGATGATACAGAATTTAATTTGGTAGAATGTTTCAGTAGAGAATTAATTACAAACTATGGAGTATACAGACTATTTATTTTGTCAATCATCTCTTGACAAGAGATGGGCATCGAAAGACAAGGACTTATGGAAGAAGTAAATGAGTGTGACTGTACTGTTACTAAAATGAGGATTCTATATGTAGGAAAACAGCATCAAGTACACTTTCTAAAGTGTTTTTGTTTCATTTTCTCTAGGATTTTTTTGGTAACTTGCATATTTACACCCTAAAATCATTCCTCCGTGCTCTTAGAAAACATTTCTGCCATCTAGTGTCCAATATAGATTAAAAAAGAAACATAGGATGCAATTAAAAAAAGGAGGTAGATGAAAGGGCATCTCATTACCTACTGGATGCAAAATCTAAAAAGGGTTTTGAAAAGGATATTAGAAAGCAAAACTTTCTAACGCATAGACTAATTAGTCTGTGCAGTTTACTAGCTATCACCTAAAATTATGTTGCTGTGTTTATAAGATAGTTTAATTTTATTTAACTTCTAGTTAAGAATTGTTTACTTAAATAAAAGATTACTTAAAGTGGTAGGCTCTAATAATTTTAGCCACCAGTGAACCTTATTTATAAAGCAGATAAATAACAATATTCAAGAACTTGAAAATTTAGATTCTTTTCAGATGTGATAAAATTAATAGCTACAAGTATATAATTATTACATTACGAATTTTACTTTTCAGTTATTTATTTTAAACTTTGAATATTACTCATTTTTTGGTCATGGAATTACTTTATTTCAGAACAATTTGAATCCTAAATATTTTTTCCCACTTTTCCCCCTCTTCCTCTGTGGACAACATCAAAATGTGGTGAATTTATGTTTATTTATTTTTTTAAGGATTTATTTATCTATGCATAGAAGAATTGGGTTGTAGGCCAGAGGTACAGGGGTTGAGAGACACCAGAGACAGAGTAAGAAGCAGAACAAGCAGATCCACTGAAATACACTATTGAGGAGAGCAGCGGGCAAGACAGGAGAGGTTTGCTGTGCCATGTGGTTAGTTTCCTAGAGGGGGATTGATCTCAGGCCACAGTGGGTGATAGCAATGAGACTTAACATCTAGGCCACCAGGAAGGCCCCTGAATCTATGTTTAAAAGCTTAAAATAGCATCTGTATAATTTTCGGACTGCTGGATGGCTCACGAGGCTAGAAATTCATGCTCCAGTTGAGCTGGCATTTCAGGTAAACCTCTCAAGGGAAGTGTGCTTTCAGTAAGAGGGAGATTTATGTAAGTGCACTGCCATATGTGATGTGTAAGTGCAACTTAGGAAGTGCCTGTATGGGTGCCATTCATTTGAGTTAAATCATTTTACACCACTCATTTGCCATAAAAATGTTTACTGCCTTGTAAATACAGAACAAGACACTCTTGAGTCAGGTATCTCATCTGTCTATGCATCATAAATACAGTTAGAAGTTACATAGGATAACAAGTCTGTCTAAACCTGAATCAAGTTTCAATGTAGAGTAGTCTAACTTGAAAATGTTATGTAATAGTAGATAATGAGTATATTTGTTTTTAAATTTGCATTGCAGTTTATTTGTTTAATGAAGTTTAAAATGTTTTTAGAATATAAGTTGCACCTTTCAAGGAGGAATAGATAACAAAAATGAAAAACCAATGGAGGTTATTATTTAATGTGTATAATATTAAGAATCATATGCCTTCACATGAAACACTGCTCATCACTATTTATTAGTAGACAAAGGCAAACTAGAACCACACTGAGATATTGCCTCATACCTGGGGGAGTGATCTATATCAAAAATACCAGGAATAAAGAGTGCTGGTGAGGGCATGCAGGAGCAGAAATCTTCATACACTATCGATGGGAATGTAGACTGGTTCAGCCCTATGGGAAAAAAATATGGAGCTTTCTCAAAAATTTTAAAAATAGATCTACCATATAATACAGAATTTCCATTCTTAGGTATCTATCTTAAAAATAAGAAACACAAATTTGAAAAAATATATGCACTCATATGCTTCTTAAAATACTGTTTACAATAGCCAAATTATGGACCTAAGAGTCCATTGATGAATGACTAGATAAAAACAAATGAATATGAAATAAAAATGAAACCTTTCCATTTGTAGTAATATGACTGGAAGTGAAGGGTATTATACTGTGCAAAATAAGTCAGAAGGAGAAAGACAAATCCTAAATGTTTTCTTTCATGTGTGGAATATAAAGAAACACACCATGGAAAAGACAGAACCAAAACCTTGGATTCTGACTGCAAAACTGAGATTACTTGGGGAGAAGTGTGGGCGGGAACAATGATTAGAGAGTTCCAATTGACTGTGGTAGAGAGTTTGGATCCTTTTATGGTGGGGGGGTGTTGTGTGATAATATACAGCTGAAGAGATGTGAACCTATACTAAAACATATACATTTATGTAAACTAATGCCACGTCACTTAAAAAAAGAAATTAAAAATTAAGAATGATATGGCTTCAAATAACTATTTTCCCATTATGTTTAAGGTAATATACTATACTGTAACTTAATTTTAATATGACATCAGGAATTCAACTAATATATTAAGCAAAGTCAACAAATAAAATGCATACATTGATAAATGAGTCATCTAAACTTCTTTGTGTAATATATAATCAAACATAGCAGTTTGACATAATCACTTCAATAATTAATGAATTCAGCTATCAATTATTCAGATAAGTTATTCTTAGGCACAACTTAGTCTTAAGTACATGTTAAAATATGTATTGAACAAAAGTGAAGTTCATTAATTAATTCTGTGACCCTAAATTATGCCCCCCCATAGTGACTATAAATTATCTTAGAGTTTCCATGCAAATTTCTAAACCCTAAATCAATAGGTAAAAGTATTGTACCATACTTGTGGCAATTAAAAATATAGAGAATAGGGAATGTATGATTGTTTTATAATTTATAAATGTCTGAGGATTCTCAGCAGAGTATATGCCTGGGTTAAACTTTAAAAAGATGTTCCAGCACAATAGCAAATGAGTAAATGGAATCATAATTTACATTTTGGGAATTAAAATAGTTGTCCCATTCTATTGTGTTGCTTCCCTGTGGTACTTGGCACAGGAAAAGACTTTATGTTTTTGAGAGATCAACAGCCATTCTTCCCTGAAACAAAAATATTCTGTATTCCTTGATAGATTTTACCACATAGGCAAATGAGCAAAGAATTATCTAGAACAGCATCAACCCTGGTCACATATAAAGTCCTCAGTAAATGGGAGTTGTGACCACTCTCCATAAATAATATGATTTTCTTTGACACAAGTTATCATGGGGAAGAGAGGCTCAGTAGCAGTATGAAAGGATAAAAAATTAAGAACTGAAAAAAGTATATGTGTGTTGTTCTGAGATACAGAGAACAGGAAAGAGCTGAGATTATTTTCCAGTATCTCAGATTCTCCTGACAAAACAATCTAACCTGGAAAGGAGAACTAGGGGGAGAAAAAGAGTGATGATTCATTGTAATATTCTGTTCACTACCAACAGTTAAAAAAGAAAACAGCAATTTTACACCCTTATTATTTTTAATAATATATTAGTGTACTTTATTTCTATGTATAGATTATCTGCATCCATTAGAACTTAAATTAGAACTGAACAGTAGATCTTAAGTTAGAATTAGAACATTAGGAAAACAACAACAACAATGGGAAAAAATAAGTACATAGTATTCTTATTCCTGTATTTATGTAATAGAATTTTCATTTATTGTGGGTTTGTATTTTTGGGGAGGAGTGTTTCATGACTGTAATCATCTATGATTTCTTTCTTTTTGACAAGAGGCCAAGGACAATTCGATGCCAGCATTTCTTTTGGATCAGTCACCATTAGTGATCTATAAATATAGTGAAATAAGTTACTATTACCCTGAGGCAGCAAGGATTTTATGACTTAGACTCCTTCTTTCTACCCTTCGTCCTATCTTACCTGAGTGGAATGGAATGCCTCAGTACATTTTGTGACAACTTATATAGCTTGATGGGTTAGTTTGCTCACTGGGTAATACGGTTGTAATAATTCATACTTCATATTGTCCTACAAATGTCCTGGCCCTGGGCACCAGTACACACATGCTTCACATTCACATCCAAGACTGAATCTGTCTTAAGTTCTTTAAAAGCAGTCTCTACCAGAATTGATTAAACAGATACTCATTTGGGGTAAGGGGTATGCAGCGGGCCTATTTATACCTTTTCAGAAAAATAAAGTTGTGTTGCTGAGATTGTAGCAAATTTGAAAGTTGTTACTCAATCAGTGTCAGCTGTCACATTGAAATTTTACTTCGCACCTAGACCATTCTCATTCAAATAAATAAATCAACAATCACATTTTGTGCCTCCACCTTTTCAAGTGTGCATGCCACAGTAGTGCTAAGGTTGCTTAGCAACCACAAAACAGTGAGATGGCTGGATTCAAAAGTCCAATAAAATAAGCAGTTATATTTATATAGTTACAGTGGAAGAATCATGATGGTTTGATCAGCTTATACACCTATGAATTTTACAGCACTCATTGTTAAAATTGTCGCCAAGTTTACAATAGTATCCTTAGTCATTAAGTCCAGTTGTATTATAACTCTGAGGAATACCATCTGCTGATTTCCTGAGTAGTCATTCATTATTTACCTTCCAGATTTGTTTAAATAGATAGAATATAAGATAGATTATCCTCTTCAAATATGCAACATTATATGGTCATTTGCAGGATTTGGTCTTTTTTCCCCTTTTTGTTTCTTTCATGAAACCTGTCTCAAGGGATTTAAGTGGATGTTTTCTGTTTCATTCAGTGTAATCCATCTTTTGACATTTCTTCTTTAAAAGAACTTCTTTTTAATTTTTGGCATTATTAAAGTACCTTATTTTACATTTTTGCTAGTGTTTTGACAATATAGAATTTCCCTCCCCCAAAGCAAAGTAATGACAAATTCAGTCAGTTTTGATAGTTTGACAAAAAAAGTCCATTTGACTTAATTGGCTAAATTTGCCCATTAAGTTATAGCCATGCATGCACAGAACATGAAGGCAACAGAGTAGGAACTTGAAAGGCACATACCAAAAGGCGCTACCTAAGAACTAGCTCTTCTGTGATCGGTTAAACACTTGAGAAGCATTCTGACTGCAGGAAATCCAATCAGGCAGGTGATAAAAAGTGTTATCTGTCCAGAGAAGAGCTTCCCAACACAAAGGAGAACTAGTCAGAAATTAGGGAGGAGATCAAGATTGAGGGTATTTAAGAATAAACACTAAGGAACCCAACTAAGTGATGGGGCGGGGTATAAGGCTTCGAGATGGGGGAAACAGGTTAATATTAGCAGTTCTTAAGCTCAGGGGCCTCCCTGCTGGAGCAGCGGTTGAGCACCGCACTGTGAGGCATCCACGGGGCATGGCAGTGCCAGTGGCCCCAGAGGGGACCTACATGGCGCGCCAGACCTCTTCTGCCTCGCCCTCAGCATGTGTTTCGATCAATCTGCCTGTTCTGCTTCCCACTCTGGTGAATCACCTCCCGTGCTTCTGGTCTGTACCCCAGCTCTTGTATGCATAAATAAATAAATCTTAAAAAAAAGTTCTTAAGCTCAAAATGCTTAAGTGGGAAGGTGTCTAAGAAAAAGGATCAAACTGTGGACATGTGGATGAGAAAAATAGACTACGATATTCAAACTTTCATGTCACTGTCTTCTCAATATCAGATCACCCCAGGATTTTTGCTGTTAAACTTGTTTTAAATGTTTGATCTATTTCTCTCCACTCATTTCAAATATGTTTATAGACATTTCTCTAGTCAGACCCTTTTCATAAAAGAGTCTTGGTTATGTTTTGATCCTTTTTGATTGCTGTCCTGTCAGAACATTTTTCTTATTTATGTTTTAATTATTTTATGGTGTATTACGTATAAAATTTCCCTTCATGAAATGCATTCTTATCCATGAAATTGCAAGCTATGCCAAGTCTGGTATCTTCAGTATCATTAAAAAAGCATTAGATTCTTAGAAAAGCACTAAACACATATAGTAAAGAGTCCTTGAAAATTTGAAGAATTATATAAATATGGTATTTTCCATTTACCATTGAAAAGATAGTTATTAATAAAATGCTTTGTAAGATTATTAGGTTCAAGATCATGCTATGTATTTCTTTTACTTTCACTAATTTAATACTTGATGTCATGTGCCTCTGCCTCAATCAATCTGACTTCTCCATGTCAGGATGCTCTTTGAGGTTCTTTATAGTGACATAAAGGGTTGGGCACATATGCACATTCTGCCCTATTTGCAGTGATACTTTTGTTTTGGGATTTATTTATTTTTTATTAGTATGAAATATTTTTTTGAAATTTACATATACTTGCCATCAATTGTAATCCCCATGTATTCCCCATCATCATCTCACCAGTGCACCATCACCTCAGTCCCTCGTGCTCCTATCTTCCCTCAACCCTCCCCCTCCCCTCCCCACCAAGTGTCCCCAGTCTGTCCTTGTCTCCTCATTTTTGGTTTCTGTGTCTTTATTGCTGTTATTGCTATTATTATTGTTCTTTTTTTCATTTTTTTAAAGCTAGATTTATTTTTTTATTAAAATATTTTAAAATTTACATATACTTGCCATTAATTGTAATCCCTATGTATTCCCCATCACCATCTCACCAGTGCACCATCACCTCAGTCCCTCGTGTTCCCATCTTCCCTCAACCCTCCCCCTCCCCTCCCCACCAGGTGTCCCCAGTCTGTCCTTGTGTCCTCTTTTTTGGTTTCTGTGTCTTTATTGCTGTTATTGTTATTATTATTATTGTTCTTATTCCTTTCCTTGATCCTCCTTTGGTTCTGGGTTTGAGCTCCTTGAAATAGCCATGGTTTAGGAACTTTTTCACCTATTTATAGAACCCAAGTTGGAAAGACCTAATTCTGTTCTTGACTTTTCAGCTGACTTTTTAGTGGGTTCCAATAAAGGTCAAAATAGGATCACTGGATCCTGAAGCTGTTTTTAGTGTGACTTAGCCCTAGCAAACTTAATACATGAAAAATCAAATAGAAAAGATTCATTGTAAGACACAGGTTACCATGAAAGATATTGACATGACAGTGTAAAGAGAGACAATTGCAAGCAATTGAGCAGAATAAAACAGATGACAAGAATACCATGACATACTTCACTATTTGTCTCCAAGTGACATTACCATTTATTCTTAGAGAGTGACAGTAGCAGGTAGATCACAGTCTTATTCAAACAAATATATCAGGAAGTCAGAGATTCAAGAAATAGAATTATAAATAATAGGAGTGGAGATCACATTAGTTATTATTTTATATTAGCCTCACTCCCATTCCATGGAAACCCTTTTGTCATCAAAAATAATTTTAATGTCTTCCTGGTGGTGCAAGAGGTTGAGCGCCACACATGGGGCTTCCATAGCCACTGCAGTGCAAGTTTGATCCCTGGCGAGAGAGGAGCCCCACATGGCTCAGCAGACCTCTCCTGCCTCACCCGCTGCTGCCCTCAGCAGTGTATTTCAGTCTATCTGCCTGTTCTGCTCCCTACTCTGTCACTGGTGAATCCTATTACCCCCACACCTGACCTGTACCCTAGCTTTTGTATGCATAAACACATAAATCCTTAAAAAATAATTTTATAAATTTGGAAGCAAAGGTCAGAAATAGAATATTATAATCATAGAAGATACTGTATGTGATTTCATGTTTTCTAAAATCTGAATACTTTATGGCCCATGATATGTTCTATTCTATCTTGGTTTATGTTCTGTGTATTTGTTTGGAGTGCTTACAAATGTTGAATGTTTCCTGGTATTTGATGGGATTGTTGGGTTCTTCAATATCCTGCTGACTTTCTATCAGTTGTAAGAATGGGCTTTTACACTTCCAACTATAATTGTGGATTTAATTTCTCTTTTTAGTCCTATCAGCTTTTTCACAAATTTTATAGCTCTAAGATTGGCACATACACATTTAAGATTGCTATTTCTTTTCAAACTGATACATTTATCATTTTTAATGTTTCTCTATTAGGTATGGTTTCCTAGATAATATAAAAAATTTCTGATGTATGTCTTTAATTAATAGACTTTTAAAACAATTTTAAACTTAAATAAAATGTATACATAAATTATATGCAATTTCCATATGTCTCCCACCTCCTACTCAGTCTCCCCTATTATTAATATATTTTGCATAACATGGTGCATTTGTTGCCAGTTGATCAGCCAATGTTAATATATTTTTATAACTAAAGCCCATAGTTTATATCAGACTTCATTTTTTTTTATTGTGTAGTCTATGGACTTGACAAATACATATTGGCATTTATCCCCTGATACAGTATTATACAGAAAATCTTGACCACCTTAACTATCCTCTAAGCTTTACTTACTGATCTCTTGTTCAATCTTGAAACTGTAATAACCACTGACCTTTTCAGTATTGCCGTAGTCTTGTCTTTTTCAGAATGTCATATAGTTGGAATCATACAATATATAACTCTTTAAGATTGGCTTTTTTCACTTAGCTATATACATTTAAATTTTGTCCAATTCTTTTCATGTTTTGCTAGCTTATTTCTTTTTCTGTTCCTGAAAAATATTCTGTTATCTTGTTCTATTAGTTTGTTTATTCTTTCACCTTTTAGAAGACATCTCTTGGTTGCTTCCAAAATTCAGCAATTTTGAATAAATCTATTAAATACATTTCTGTACAGGATTTTGTGTGAACATATGTCTTCAGCTCATTCAAGTAAATACTAAGAAGTAATTTTTGAGTCATGTTATAGAGTATGTTTATTTTTATTACTGTCTTTCAAAATGGTTCTATGATTTTTGCATTCCCATCAGTAAGAATGAAAGTTTCTGTAGACTCACATCCTTACTAGCATTAAGTATATCAATGTTTTAAATTTAGGTATTCTAGTAGGTATATAATAGTGTTTTTTGTTTTCATTTTAATTCTCTAATGGCATGTCATCTTTTTTGTTTTTTATTATACCCATTTTATTTTTTAAATTTTTTTCTTTTTTTAATATAATTTTTAAATTTACATATATTTGACATCAATTGTAATCCCCATGTATTCCCCATCAGCATAACACCAGTGCACCATCACCTCAGTCCCCCGTGCTCCCATCTGCCCTCCACCCTTCCCCTCTTCCCTCCCCACCAAGTGTCCCCAGTTTGTCCTTCTCTTTTCATTTTTGGTTTTTGTTTCTTTCTTGTTATTATTATTATTATTATTGTTCTTATTCTTTTCCTTGATCTTTATTTGGTTTCCTTATATTCCTCCTAGGGGAGGAACCATCTGGTATTTTTGTTTTGCCTTCTGACTTACTTGCTGAGCATCATCCCTTCCAGTTCCATCCATGTTCCTAAGAATGAGTCTAGTTTTTCATTTCTGATTGCTGAGTAGTATTCCATCGTGTATATGTACCACAGCTTCCCG
>JAGFMF010011386.1:4077168-4157776 GCA_019455555.1 Galemys pyrenaicus
TGTGGATCTGTGTGATAAGTCCCTTGTCAGTAATGTTGTGTGCAAAGATTTTTCTCCCAGTTGGTGGGTTGTCGCTTTGTTTTGGTTAGCATGTCCTTTTCTATACAGAAGCTTTTAAGTTTGATGTAGTCCCAGTGGTTTATCTTTTCCTTCACTATCTTTGCTTTAGGTGTTGTGTCTCTAAAGATGCCATTGATGTGTATGTCATGTAGGATTTTGCCTACTTCTTCTTCAATATATTTTATGGTTCCAGGTCTTATGTCTAAGTCCTTAATTGATTTTGAGTTGACTTTTGTGCATGGTGAAAGGCAGTATTCTAGTTTCCTTCTTTTGCATGTAGCAGTCCAGTTTGCCCAGCACCACTTATTGAACAAGCTCTCTTTATTCCATTGTATATTCTTTGCTCCTTTGTCAAAGATTAGTTGTTCATAAGTTTGTGGGTTTGTTTCTGGGCTTTCTATTCTATTCCATTGGTCTATGTGTCTGTTTTTGTTCCAATACTATACAGTTTTTATGATTGTGGCTTTGTGGTAAAGTTTGAAGTCTGGAAGTGTGATCCCTCCACTTTCCTTTTTTTTTCAGTTAGGAGAGCTTTGGCTATTCGAGGTTTTTTGTGTCTCTATATGAATTTCATCAATTTTTTTTCTATTTCTTTGAAGAATGACATTGCAATTTTTATTGGAATAGCATTGAATCTGCAGATTGCTTTTGGTAGGATGGCCATTTTGATGACGTTAATTCTTCCAATCCATGAGCAAGGGATATTTTTCCATTTCTTTGTATCTTCTTCTATTTCTTTTAGCAATGTTTTGTAGTTTTCTTTGTAAAGATCCTTCACCTCTTTTGTTAGATTTATTCCCAAGTATTTAAGTTTTTTGGTTTCAATTATAAAGGGAATATTTTTTTTATTTCTTCTTCTTCAGTTTGGTTGTTTGTATAAAGGAAGGCAACTGATTTTTTTGTGTTGATTTTGTATCCTGCTACTTTGCTAAACTGGCTGATTAGCTTGATTAGATTTTCTGTAGAGCTTTTGGGGTTCTCTATGTACATTATCATATCATCTGCAAAGAGTGATAATTTTACTTCTTTCCCTATTTGGATACCTTGTCTTATTGTTCTGGCCAGGACTTCCAGTGTTATATTGAAGAGCAGTGGTGAAAGAGGGCATCCTTGTTATTCAAATCTTTTGCCCTCTTATAAAATGGGTTTTTTGTTGGGAGTTTTAAGTTTTTCACCTATTTTTGATATTATCTTTGCATAAGATAGGGTTTTCTAAGGATTTTCTCAGGATCTGGAGCTCATCTTTTTCATCCAGTTAACTATATCTTTTGCAGATGAGATTTGTTCATTTGAATGAAGTCCAACTTATGCTCTATTACTTTCTTGGACAATGCCTTTGATGTTGATTTTGAAAAAGTTATCACTAGACCCAAGATAATCTTTGATTTCTCTTATTTTATCTTCTAGTTATTTTATCTTGAATAATTTTTCATTTTACATTTGGTCTGTGATCCATTTTGAGTTAAATTTTGAAAGATGTAAGTCTTTGTCTAGGGTCTTATTTCTTTTATTTTGCACATGGATATCCAGTTGCTCTTATATTATTTATTGAAGAGACAAATTTTGCTCTCTTGTTATTATAAGCTTTGCTCATTTCTCAAAGATCAGTTTGACTATTTACATGGATCTGTTTCTGAGGACTATATTCTGTTCCATTGATCTTTTAGTCTATTTTTCCACCAGTATTTTACTATATTGATTACTGTAGCTATGTAATAAGTCCTAAAGTCATGTATTATCAGACTGATTCTGTTCTTCAATATTGTATTGACTTATGAAATGTCATACCTTCCATATATCTTTCAAATTAGTTTGTTGATATCCACAAAATTACTAAACCTTATTTTAGATGATTTCCTTTGACACCATTCAAGTACCTTTTTATTTCCTGGTGGATGCAGAAGTCCAGGTATGCACTAGGACTTTATTGACATCTGCAATTTGGTCTCCTTGTTATGCTATTTGTGGCTAAGAGTTCTCTATCTGGTCTCCACAGATATCTTTGTTGTGCAGTCTTGTTATTGCTGGATTATGGTAATCCAAGCTCAAGCTTTCATTTTAGCCTTCTGTGACATCATTCTGGCAGGAATAATAAAGTGGTGCTTTATTATCATTTCATGAATGTGAAAATCTAGACTTTCTGTTCAGTCTTTGCTGGCATAGGAAAGGTTGGGACAATTTGTTTTCTATAGTATTTAGCAGGGATAGCACAGTGATAATGTAAACAATTTGTGTCTTGTTAGGTTTACCCTTTCAACTAGACTATTCTAGGGCATTACTATTATCTGTCCTCCACTTGCTGCCCCAGCCCATGACTGTAGGTATTTTCATGTCTGTGGTTTCATCAGCTGCACGTCTGGGCTATCTGAGGAACAAAGAAATACAGTGATCCCTTCACCATGTTGCTTTTTGTGCCCTGAGGTCCCTAGCTAATCTACTCTTTCTTCTTCATACTTCAATGTCTTATGTTTGATTGCAAATGCCACACTCAAAATATGTTCTGTGATTTCATGTTTTCTTCAATGTAGTTCCTACCTTGTTTTTGACATTGATTATAGTTTCAAACATAAGGGCAAGATTTGAAAAATTTATCAACCATTTTAGCTTATAAATGCTCTTTATGTGACAACTTCTAACTGTATATTGAAACTGTATATTTCAAGTAAATTCAAGCTGTATATTTCCTCTATTTTAAACAGTTTTTTTGGTGACTTTCATGCCAGAATACCTCTATTTTTTATGATATTCCTTCTGTTTCTTTTGCTATGTCTCTCCCTCTTGTGATTTTTCCCTAAGTGTTAATACTCCTGGAATTGGTTCTCTCATCCTGCTTTAAATAATAGGTTTTTTATATTTTTATATGATTTTTATATTTGTACCTTTAACTAATAGGTTTACTTTACCTCTGAAATGATATAACCAACTTCTAGTTGGATGTCTAGTAGGTTTCAGTATTAAATACTTTATTTAAAATTTAATTGAAAATAATCTGTACAGTAGTGCAGATAGTCTTGCCATTGTTGTTCAAATACTATGGCATTGATAATATGGCACAGAACAGTTATTGTCAAAATTGATGTTGATTTGGTAATTCAAAGAATTCTGCACAAAGGAAAGTAGAGAAATGGGTTTGTAGCATGAGGAGAGGTGGGATCAAGGAAGGCTTTTATGACTTGGAGGATAACTACATTGTTTTTATTTTTTCTCTAATTGTCAGCTCTTACTGTCCCTTCAGTCTGCTAAATCACATTTTATTCTGTGATAGACACTGTTTTGCTTACCAACTATTCATGTGATCTCCTACATTTTTAAACTTCCTTTTCCATGTAATCTGATTTGGGCTGACATACATGGAAATTATGTAAATTATTTCAGGTCAGGTCTTTAAAAATATACCATGCACTCTTTCACTCTCTTCCTCAGCTGTGACACCTTGCAAGCCATTTGTTAGAGATGACATTGCACAAGATGAATGAGTACTGCCAAACTGGAAAAGAGTTCAATGATTCAGTCTTGGATAGTGCATGTTTAACAAAAAAGCCTTTATTGTATGAAACTGTATTTGAGAATTTGTTTACTCACCATAATTTTACATTCCTTCACTAATATATATTCTCACAAACCCAGTGATACAACTCTTGTCAAAATCACTACTTGCTTCTCTCCTTGCCTTTTTTGAGTTCTCAGTAGTCAACATTTATTTCCTCTATTTTAAACAGTTTTTCTCATGACTTTCATGCCAGCATACCTCTAGTTTAAATTTTTTTAGATATTCCTCTGTTTCTTTTGCTCTGTCTCTCCCTCTTATAATTTTCCCTAAGTGTTGATACTCCTAGACTTGGTTCTTTTCTTTTGCTTCTTTACATTCTTATCCTGATTTAAATAGAAGCTGTATGTGTATGATTTTTTTATATTTGTATCTTTAACTAATAGGTTTACTTTACATCTGGAATGATATAATCAACCTCTAGTTCTATGTTTAGTAGCTATCTCAATTTGTATTGACAAAGGAAATCTCTGGCTCCCATGTCCAACATAATCTTAATTTCTTCTTAATTTTTCCCCTCTCAGACAATGACTGTACCACCCATTCTTTTATTTAAAGCAAAACACTTTGGCATCATTCATTGATATATTTTCTCCCTTACATCATGTCCCAGTCTATGTCCAGGTCTCTATGATTTCTGATACATTTTACCACATCTATGATTATTACTCTGTTATAGCCACCATCATTTTTCATCTGGGTTGGTATCATTCCTCCTAACTATCTTTTAGTTTCTTTTGTTTATCTATAATTAATTTTCCATTCTCTTGTGAGCCTTTTTTTAAAAATAAAAATCACATCATCTAAGTCTCCAGCTGTGATTCTATAATTATATCCCACTGGATTTAAAATCTAATTTCCTTAGGATTTTCAAGCCTCTGACCATTTGCATTTTCTTTGCCTCTTCAATCTCATCTCCCATTTAATCCCTTTGCCCTCTGTGTTCCAGCCACTCACACTTTCTTTTTCTCAAACTCTTAGCTCCTATTTTCATTTCCTCCACACATTGTCTTTCTGTTTCAAGCTCATTTAGATTACTCAGTTTTTAGCTCAAATTTTACCTTATTAATAACCATTCCCATTCCTTGCATTTCCTATCTCTTATTCATTTTATAGTCTCTATGACTAATAATTATGTGAAGTTGTCTTCATTTACTTAACAATATTTATATTGTCTATTTCATATTCCCTCCTATCCCAGAATATATAAACTGCATTGAGGGCAAGAAGTTTGCTAGCATTTTTCACTGAAGTATTCCCATTTCTGGAATTGTGCTGCACACATACACATCATTGGTGAGATGGTGATGGGGAATACATGGGGATTACAATTGATGGCAAGTATATGTAAATTTCAAAAAAATATTTTATATTAATAAAAAAATCTAAAAAAATAAAATAAAATAAGTGAAAGACTGAATGAATAAATGATAATATCCTTTTCATAATTCATAACGATAGTATCCTTTTCAAAGTAAGTTTCTTTGTGTGTGCTACCTCTGGGATTTGAACAATAGGTTTCATTTTATTTAGCAGGAAACTGTATTGCTAAATATCAAAAATAACTAATAAACCAGCAATGAAATAAAGCTATCTCAGTTCATGGAACTTTATTTTTGTGCGACTTATTTAAAATAATTATTTCTCACTCATATTGTGATATTAATTGTTATGACTGGAACACCTCAAGTTCATAATAGTCTACTATTCAATGGGTAAAATAAGTGCTTTTCTTCCTTTGTCTTCTTTTATTTGAGGACTATGATATCACTGGTTTTCTGACAGTTGAAATCTTAGGAAGTCTTATCTTATACCACCTTACACAGTGGGGACCCTTTGTCAATACACTTTGTCAACTCCAAGGGAAGATGCTCTGTCAGAGCCACAAAAGCCTTGTGTTCTCCTCAGGAGACTAATTCCCACATTGCACATGAAAGAGTGTTAAACTTGAACAAAGGAATGCTGTTTACCTAGGAATCTGTGTACCCCACAATTACAGCTTCTCTTTTTAAGGTTTCTCCTTCTATGTGACTTTTCTTCAGTATTTGCAAAAAAGCAACTGTGCTTGAGAAATAAAAAAACAAGATAGCTAAATGGCTTTTCCCTTTTTCTTAAAGAATAGATCTTTATCATTTTGCCATTTCTTTTCAGGCCCTTTTGTATTTGAACATGAAATATTCAGAAATAGAAGAAAAAGTGTAATAGAAATTGGAGAAAGGAGGTAAAACATTTTCTGGAAAGAGTGACTTCATTGCCTTAATACGTAATTTCTAGAAGAATTTATACATTCTGCCACTTTGGATAGAATGCAATGCTGTGATTCATGCATATTTTTTCTAATCTCCATCTCTAACAAATGGCTTTGTTTGTTTGTTTGATGACCTTTGCTGAGAGCCTTTGAAATAAGGATGAGAATTAAGACATTGCCAGTCAGTGGCGCACAGATGGGCTTCAGCTGATATTTTAGAAAAATAGTATCTTCATCTTCCAGTTATTTCTCCATAAATCCAAGCCACTGTACTGTTTCACAAAAGAAGCTGTATTTTAAAGCTACTGCTACTTTTTGCCATGATTAAAAATTGTCCTTCTATTCCCATTCTCTAAGTTATTGTATAAATAAAAAAAAGTATGGTAGAAGTAATTCCTAGTAGTGGCAATACTTTTTCTCAATTAAACATGCTGATTTTTGGAGGGTCATTCTGAGTTTCTGGAGAGCTTCTTTACATTGTATTGCCACCAGTCTGAAAATGAATTAACTGCTGCATTGAGTCATCTCAGAAAATTAAGTTTCTGTGTTTGTGTTATCTCTGGGATTTGAGCAATAGGTTTCATTTTATTTAGCAGGAAACTTTACTGCCAGAAATAAGGCTCACCTTACCATTTATTTTCCCAAAGCTATTCATGTGATCAAAAATAATTAATGAACCAGGAATGAAGATAAAACTATCTCAATTCAAGTTTATAAAGAAATTTGGGGAAGTCTTAGGAGATTAGTCAGTGGGACCAAATACAAATGTTTGAATCCTGTCCACTCTCAAATGTGTGTGTGTGTGTGTGTGTGTGTGTGTGAGAGAGAGAGAGAGAGAGAGAGAGAGAGAGAGAGAGAGAGAGAGAGAGAGAATGTGTGCGTGCATGTGCACATGTAAACTATTAAGGGAACAATCTCAGAACCTCTACTGTATACATAATTCTAGTCTCCACATATTCTAATTTTTTTCATTCTTTTTGTGATTGATTTCTAGTTTGAGACCTTTGCAATTACAGAAGATATTTTATATGATTTCAGTCTTCATAAACTAAATGATAGTTGCTTTGTGATCCTTTGCTATAGAGTGTTTAATGTGCACCTGAGAAGACTGTTTTCTCAGGTTTTTGGGGGTTCAGTTTCCTAAAATGTCTATTACATCTATATGGTTTAATTTCATGTTTAAGGCCTTTGCTTCCTTGTTGATTTTCTGTCTTTTTCATGTGTCCATTGACAAGAGTGGCTTGTTGAATTCCTTCACAAATACTGTGTTATTCCCACTGTCTGACTTCAGATTTGTTAATAGTTGTCTTGTATGTCTTAGACATATGTCTTATATGTGATATATATATGTATGTATACATGCATATATATAGATGAGTATTATGTTTCCTGAAATTTGATCACTTAAGCATTATATAATGTCCAGCCCCGTCTCTTATTATCATTTTTTTTTTTACCTGGAAGTCCATTTAATTATGGCTTTACTTGTATTTTTGGTGGTGCAGTTTGCCTGTAGAATTATATTCCAAGCATTTACTCTTAGCCTATGTTTATGTTTGGTGCTCATATGGGTCTCAGATTTTGTACTCAGAGAGAAAGCAGAAATTTGGATTTGTTTTTTGACCCAACCAGCTGTTCTGTACCTTTTGATTGGGGAGTTCAGTCCATTACACTTAGGGTGATTTTTGACATATGAGGATCTACTACTGCCATTTTTTTCTTTAGTTTTCTGGTTCATCTCTTTAGTCAAGTAATAAGTACTTCATAGTTTTCTGTAAGAGAACTGTATTTGTAAATTAAGCATTAATTTTTATTTCCTATGACTCTAAGATTTCAAGTTTTAAGGTTTTTCTCTTGTATGGAGTTATATTTGTAATTACTAGTAGTGCACAATTGATCAAAGCAATAAAAATACATAAAGCATTTGAATTTGAATAACAGTTACAGAATGTGTAAACTGAAATTTTTATTGTAAATACTCCTATTAATTAAATATTAATATTTCTAAAATGACTTCTTGTGATAGTAGCATAATATTCAAAATAAATTTTATTCCTAATTTTCATTGATATTAGCATTGTGAAATGTTTCCTACATTAATTACAAATTTTGTTATAGACATGTCACACGTCTTCCTGGCTTCCAAATTTTCAAATAAAGATCACTGTATCTTATTATTTTTGATGCTGTACCACGTGATGATTCAATTATGTTTTGCATATTTGATGAAAGAAAATAGTATGCTATTTGACTTTCAATATTATCCTGTGAAAACCATACATTTCCTCAATTTTAGATAGTAATAACAAAGGTTTTCACAAAAAATTGCCAGCATGTTATGTTCATATTCTTTACCTACTGATGCCTTGCTTAAACTTACATACTCGGAAAAGGTTGAAAAAAATTAAATGTTGTTAATTTCAGCATATTTTGAGTAAATTACTTTAAAACCTTGGTATTGTTGATTAATTTCATTAAATATATGGAAAATATCCTCTATAAGTAGTGATGACAAAAGGCAGTCCCATTGTGAAATGAATCAAATTAACATTATTTCCTATCAGAAATTCTAACTTAATTTCCCAATTCAGATAAACAGGTTAATCTGTTTCCTAAGACAACAGTCTTACTTTTGAATGCTAGCTCTAAGATGAATGGATGGATAAGACCCAAACTATATTTTAAATATTTGTACATGAAATGAAATAAGTTTCTATCGCCCTTGATATTTCATAACAATGCTCTAACAATATAAAAGGTTACAAAGGAGAAACTGAATGACATCCTAATTTTAATGTTTTTCTCAGACAGATGCATTTAAGAAAAGAGAATTCAAACTTGCAGATCTAAAAGTTAATTATTCTAAAAATTTTTAAACCTTTTTGTCCTAGTAGAACATTCATGTAACCTTTTTAGCACAGTTCTAAGTGATTTGTATAGGCATACAATTTATATGTGAATAGTTGAAAGAACTTAACTTTTCTCATGCTTTGTGATAACAGAGAGGAAACTGAATGTGTGTTTGTAGAAAAATTTTAGATATAAAATTAGGAGATAGTTTTCTCTCTGTTTTCCTCCCATTTTTTTTAGAAGAACAACCATAATAAAAGAGGAATTAAAAAATAGTAATGGCTTGAAGTATAACTTCAAGGCCCTTTTCAGATATATTACTTTTAGGAAATAGCATATGAACCTGACTCACTTAAATTAGTCATGCTTGGATACATGTCTCCATACATTTTCAGGGCTGTGCATGATTGAACATCATTGACCTTAAAGAAGAAATGATGCCTGTGACAAAGTAAAATGTCAGCTCTAGTTTTGTTGGAATAAATTTGATTCCCAGTATATCCTGACATCACTTTGGGGAGCCTAATTATTGAAGGATGTTGGGTAAATTTTGATATGAGTAAAGGTGATAGTTGGGAGGAAAGTGACGCATGATCATTATACCATCAGGTCTTTATACCTATCAGGGGGAACAGGATAAAACAGGAAGGATTAAATGAAATCTATAGTGGGACCTGAGATAAATATTGCAGATGTACTCAACTAGGAATTATATTTTTGTCACATTTTGCATGATTTATGTATAACATGAAACCCCGAATTTCCAAGCCCACACAAAACCCTGTGAAGTCTCTATTAGTTTTATCTTAGTTGTAACCTGAATATATTCATGGAAAAAAATGGAAAGAAAAGGAAACATGGACATGCAAAGTTTTATCTTTATCAATTTCAAACTTTTATTTTGATCATATTTTGCTCTAAAAATTGGCTGACTTACCTCCTCCCCATCCCATGCTTATTTTCAGGACTGATCAGTCTGCTACACTCATAAAATCTCTGTGTTATTTGCAGGTTGCTATGCTTGATGTTGGGCTCTGAGCATTGTAAAAAGAAAGAGTGCTTTCATATTTCTCAGTATATGACTTAATCAAGATAGTCATCTTCCCTTCTCATTACAGAAGCAACAAATAGAGATGCTATCCATATGTCATTTATCAGCATATCACATAACTTTTTCTCCCAGATCTTTGTCCAAAGCTGACACTTTCCTGAATACCAAGCAAATGATGAAAAAAAAAAGTAGGTAACAAAATGTTGTTAATTTCATTTATATACTTTTACATTGGTGCAGTTTTAATAAATATTTCAATGAAAATATAGCAGTAGTGATGAAAAGACCATGTTTATGTCCATGGAATTTATCTGATGTGGCCTGGCACTCTGATTTTACTCTCTGAGAAGAGTAGTATAGAATGTCTAAAATTCAGGGCTCACAACTTGGGTTGCTGGGAAGGAAACTAACAGTAGAATCTGTACAATGCAATTCTCAATTTCACTTATTCAGAATTAAATATAAGTTGGCTAATAGATTAGGAAAACAGCCTATAATCAGATCAATGACCCCAATGAGACCCTACCATTAAACCTTTGGTGTTGAGCCTGAAAGCCTCTGTTCCTCTGATTAGGCAATTTACTCATTTTCACCCTTCTGTCTGTCAAAACATTCAGTTGCAAAATGTTTTCTAATTCTCTAGACTCATAAAATGTAGTTCTGAGGAAAATGAATTATCTTATTTAGCTATCCTCATGATGTGATCAGAAAGCATGAGGAATTTATAGATAATATAATGACAAAGATAGCAAATTTCATTTAGATGGGCAGAGAGGGATGCAAGTCCATGCTGAGAGCTAAAAGCCCAAGTACATGTCTTTGCTCCTCAATGGTTGTGGATCCAGCGATGATTTATATCAACTGGCAACAAGGTAGAGTGGAGGAGCTGAGCTTGCCCTTTTACTTAGTTGTTGAAGGTCACTAAGGGACTTTAATACAGTGCCTCAGATTCTAGCTCTTCATGGTATGGATAACAATTATTTCCATTACTTGATAATTCTTGGGTGTAGTAGTTGATGGGACAGTGTTTTGAAAGTTTTATATAAATAAAAAGATATTAGGTGACTCTTAAAAATTCTGACTCTGACTTTTTTAATTTGGATCGGGCTATATGGGAGGATTATTATTGAATCTATTCATCTGCATTTATTTTACTTATTGTCTAAGGGTGGTACTGACTAAATGTAGGGCAGTGTTTAATGAAAATATTGAATATCTATATTCATGAAAATTCCAGGAGATTATATTCTACACATGCTATGGATGATTAGAGGCACAAGAAAGAGTTTGTTTTTCTTCTCATCTATTTTCTAAACCCTAACCAATGTCACATATAGAAACACCTGAATATTATGGACCAGAATTTCTCAGATTTGATTCCTACTCATGTAATTTAGATAACTACAGCTAGAGTACTGACCACACACTTGCTCATAGTTTAATTCCTAACTATAATAAATTTACAAATGATTTGTCTTAATAATGCAAGTAAAATTTATTAGCACCATATTTGTTATCTGATTAGGTACCAATGCTCAGAACCTCAAAAATATCCCACCTCCTGGGAAGAGAAGTCATAGTGAAGGAGATACAGCCAGTTTGTAGAGCATACAAAATATAAATAATGAAAAAGAATCAAACACTATTGAGAGAGAACAACAAAAAAATCTGTTTGAAGCATGTTTTCCTTTCCTGAGAGTAAAGGTATTCTGAACTGTTTGAGATAAACCTTAACCTTTCCTGCAAGGTGTCTGTAAAAGTAACTGTTTTGTGACCTTTGTTTGTGATGATTCTCTAAATCAAGAAAAATATCTTCAACAATGGAAATGTCACATCTGCTTATGAGCCATGTTTAATGGAATTTGATTTTCATGCTTTTAAGTCAAAGATTTTGCTTCTCACTCACCTGGCTTTGGAGACTATGAAAATCATATAGTGTAGTGAAATGTCAGGGAGATTACTAATACTAGCTATGTTATTTTTAAAAATACATTGAAATATTTAATGTTTTGTGACTGGCTCATTCAGATGAAAATTTAAGATAGAACAATGAAAATATAAACTTTATCTTTAAAATATGGTGTTTTTATACAATATATATTTATGCAAAAATACAGTAATAGACATTGTTAAAAGTGAAGTTTATTTAACTTGAATTGGTCTATCTGTCAATTGTTTCAAGAAAAAAAAAAGGCATAATGGATAGGGTATATCAAATGACACTCATGTATCCTTAATAGTTTACCTGATTGTGTTCTTGGGTGTTGAGTAAAGATAACACTTCCTTCCAGTGCCATGTTCTTTGTCTTTAAAAGGAAAAATATACTTGATACATTCTTTTTCAGTACATTATATGTATTGTAAAAAAAATGTGAATATTAATTACAAAGTGGTGACTTCCTTATTAATCCTGCAGAAAATAATATGCAAAGTAACTATTCACTAAATCCACATTTAGCAATTCACTAAACATATATTGAGTATTAGAGACTGAATGGAAGCAACATGATATTGACATATAATTACAAGTTTCATGTTATTTTCCTTGAGTTGAGAAGATAGATCACAGTTGAAATCAGATATTTCTGAATATTTCTCATTCAGTTTTGCATGTGTTGATTTTGCAGTTGTTGTTTTTATATAGAAAATAAATCTGGGGCCTCCCTGGTGGCTTAAGGGGTTAAGCACCACACTATGAAGTATCCGCAGTCACTGCAGCATGATTTCAATCCCCATGGTGCATGTGGGACCCACATGGCCCGCTATTCCTCTCAGCAGTGTATTTCAGTCAGCCTGCCTGTTCTGCTCCCTACTCTGTCTCTGGTGAATACTCTCATCCCCCACTCCTCTGGCTTGTACCCTAACTCTTGTATGCATAAATAAATAAATCTTAAAAAAAAAGAAAAAAAACCATAAAGATGACTCTGAAAATACCTAATTTATATTAGTTAGGTCATGGATTAGTTGGCATTTAAAATGTCTTATTGATAAGTTATTAGATTTCATACAAAGGATGAGAGAGAAAATAAAATATAGAGGAGGGAGGTAGGGAATGAAAAAATGTCTATGCACTTGAAATAATAAATATCCATTCAGGAAAGAGTCAGTTTATCATTGATAATGCCTGTTTAAAATTAGATTTGCTTCCTTAGATTCAAACTACTTTTACAGGTTCATTGAGGAGTCAATGGAATCTGCTAATGCTTTTCACGTTTTAAATAAGAATGGCATGGTTCTATTTCTATTAGTAGTCATGCTTTTCAATTTGTATATTATACATATTTTAATTTCCTACTTGATGTAGGTCACTTAGGCTTCATTCTTTCAATTCGCAAGGAAGTTCTGAGACTATCCTTCTGAACTGGTCTCAGCGAGCAATTTTCTTAGAACATTTTTTTTTTTTCTCTGATGGACAACATTGGTGGTATCAGCGTTCCCATGGAAATGTCTTTTATTTTCCTGAAAATTTGAACTTAGAAATCTTTGGAAGGAAATAGAGTGTATAAAATGAGAGTTGAGGTTGACAGATGGATAGGTAGAGTTCATTCTGAATGCAAACTACAGGGAAGGTCCTTCTAGAAAAATACAGAAATACAGTCATATTTTCTTGGAGTTTGGTTTTAATTTCCACTTTGCAAAGTGGGAAGTGTTTTGTTTCTTTCAATTACAAAGAAGTGTTCTACAAAGTCTAATAATTGCAGGTTAAATTGGATTGTTGTGTCTATTTTTGTTTTTAATGGCTTCCATTTTATATCATAATTTATTCTCTTCAACTGGTTTTCTTAAGTATTATGTCATGAGTTAGAACATTTTCCCTAAAGAAGGGTAGGTTGCTGAAGCTGCCTCCTCCCAGCTTCCTTGCAGTAGTTTTCCAACAGGCTGTTATCAGCATGAGGCTTGTCAAGTGCATATCTGAGTTTACAATTTGGGGTCAATTCAGAAAGAATTCTAAGATACTTAACTTTAAGATGATGCATTAGTTATGCTTAAATATAATAAAATTAAGCCTGAAAATAATCACTAAATACAAAATAGTCCTTTGAATCTGATGTATTCCATCAAATAAACCCAAGTCATTTTTGTTGATCTCTATCTCAAGTAATTGGGGAGCAATGAGGAATCCTGGATTTAAAATTTGAGGTCCTGAATTCAAGTTCAGGCTCTGCAAATTTCCAGAGCCATACCCACTGGGAAGCCATTTAAATCCTTTGTTTTTAAAATTTCTTCATCTGTAACAATTGTGAATGTAATAACTACATCACTGATCTGCTTGAAGAATAATTATAATAGTTTATTATACTTACTGAGTGTTTTTTATATGCCAGGCATCAGCAATAGTCATTTCCCATGGAGTAGCTCAATTAATTCTCTCAATGCCCTTTGAAATTGATTCCAGAATAATTTCCACTGAAAATGAAAAAAATCTGTGACTAATGAAGTTTAGATAACTTTCCCAAAATCACAGAGATTGAAAGTGCAGGAGTTTGTTTTAACTTCTGTGTTACAAGATCATTTATGAAAATATGAAAGCTTTAAAAATATAAAGTAGTAGTATTTTTATTATAGAAACTTGAACTATGAAACTGTTAATTGGCTAGTTACAGAGAAGGCATGATAGAGACAGGAAGGTCTTATAGTGAAAAGCCGTTTGGCTCTTCACCAATTTCTGTTCCTCCATTAGGAAACCTGAGACAAAAAGATGATATCATTAGCGCATGTTTGACCAATAGATTACTTCACCTTCAAACCTGTTCTTATTTTTCAGTCTCAAGTAGAATCTAAAAAATATTTCGAATAAAGATGTTTGATCGAAGAATATGAATCACTGTTTTCCTCAACTTTATTTCTATCTAAAAGCGTGTTTCTTTATTCTCATTACTCAAAAGATCATGAGTATTTTGTCTGTTCAGGATTGCTATTAAGGATCAATATGGAGTTTTGTGTAACAATGACCTTAAAATTTCAAGTCGCTTCCTGTGTTACACTTTCAGCCTTGGCTGCAGTGCATTACAGTGAGCTAATACCTATGTGCTAATTTTCTCATTAATTAGTGTGCTCTTGGCATCTGGCACCATATGCTGCAATGTTCAAAAAAATTACCATAGCATAACTTTATTACCGCAAATCATAACATTGGTGATGCATGATTTAGTAAGTACAGTAATATTTGACAGAACTTTCAAACAGTTACTACTGAATATTTAATATCCTCTTTAGCAAAGTCTCATATGTAGTATTGATACTGAAATTTTAGGTTTTTGGGCCTAATCTCTCAGGCAGGAATAGATGCAGTGGCAGCGCTGAGTCCCAGCCACGAGACCACCATAGGTTGGTGTCTCACGAAGCTGTAGCAGGAACTTCGTTGATGCTAGCCAAACAAGTGAGAAAGGGCAAATTTATTTAGAGAAAGAAAAAGTTTATTTTTGATTAAAGTTTTTTTATTCATTTATGCATACAAGAGCTGGGGTACAGGCCAGAGGCGGGGATGAGAGTATTCACGAGAGACAGAGTGGGGAGCAGAACAGGCAGATAGACTGAAATCCACTGCTGAGGGGAGCAGTAGGTGATGCAGGAGAGGTCTGCTGTGCCTTGTGGGTTCCCTCCCTGGCAGGAGATCAAATTCACACTGCAGAAAGAAAAAGTTTATTAAGGAGGAAAGGAACAGAAATAAAGTGGGACTCCCAGGATGGTGGAACCAGGCCAGGGAAGGGCAAGGAAGCCTAAGTGGAGTAGTGCCTCAGGGAATATATACCTTCTTTCCCTAATTATTCTAAAGCTGCACCAGTCTTTTGTGATTGGTGAGTTCTGGTGGTCTCACTCACTGTCTTAAAGTCCTTGTTCCCAGAACTAAACTTCGTGTCCCAGTCCTTATCTTAACATACTTTTTTTAAATTATCCGACTGTCCTGTTGCCCCTATTCCTGGGAGTGTTTGATTAGCCCCCTGTGGAATTTGTTGCTCTAATTTCTGCCTTCCTTAACTCTTCTGAAGTCCCTGCCTACACTGTCCCTGAAGCTGCCCAATTATCACTAAACTTGCCCTAAGACAGTATCAGAGATAGTAACCAATGTATAAAGTAACCAATGTATAAAGATATGACCAGTAATTTCAGTGAATAAATATTCTCTGTTATTTTGTTCAAAGGTATCATTTTTTTATATAATCTTGTTAAAATGTTGTCTTCTGAAATATAAGATCACTCAATCACAGAAATAAGTGAAAAGTACATTTCCAAAAATATTTAATCTCAATTTTGTACATATTCATCAATTAGTAGGCATTTAAACACACTTATTAAAAACTCATTTGGATATTGTTTTCCTCAAAAACTTGTTAGGGTTTTTTCTATGCATATGTATTTACATATGCCTATAGAAGACTGCCACCATTTATCCTTATTTTTTTTTAACAGAAAAGACTTTGTGAGAGAAGTAACTGGGCTTAGGAAATAAGGAATTGACCTTGTTAGTTTTACATTTGAGAGAAAAGAAATGTAGTGAGATTCAATGAAATGTTAAGTTATATTCCTAAGAATAACAATTTGGATGAGAGTCTGAACCTGGTTTATCTGGTACTCCTGTGTAGAAGATTTATTCTTCACTAAGAAGGGATGAGGAACAGATGAAGATGATAGGCATTAATATTTATTTTTACCAGAAAATAAGGGAACCACAGTTTTGAGGTGATATCTCTTTTTGCCACTTACAACCTGTGATGAATTAGAATTCATCCTTTACAAGATGTAGAAATTTCAGTACACACTGCTTTAAACATTTTGGCTCTTTTTCAGTAAATGCAAGTGCACTTGCCTGCCTTTCCTAGTTAAAACTGGTTTGATGGACAAACATAAAGATTAAGTGTGATGTCAACCAAAATTCTGTCAGGCAAGTTTTTGAAAATATACATATTGACTAAATTTTAAAGTAATTTTGATTGAAGTAACATTGGTTGTAAATTTTTAATATAGGTCTCAGTTGTTACTATAAATTAATAACTATGTAATATGTTCACCACTAAAAGTTCTGTCTCACCCTTCATTATATCATTGACCCCTTTAACCACGTTTACCCACTCTCCTCATCAGCAGATTTGGGAGATTTTCTCTTATTATTTCTTTGAATAGGCTTATTGTTCTTTTCTCTCTATCTTCCTTTTCTTGGATACCCATTATTCTTATGCTTTCTTTCCTAATGGAGTTGGATATTTCTTGTAATAGTTACTCCATTTCTCTCTCTCTCTCTTTTTCTCTCTCTCTATTCCACTATTTCTTTCTTAATATCTCATTTCTCTCTTCTTCAACCAGAATCATTTGCAGGATACTATATTCAAATACACCGACCTGTTCCTCTTTTTAGTCTAGTCTACTTCCATAGCATTTGTAGCTCTCTGTTCTTAGTTATTGAGTTCTTCATATCCTGAAGCTCTTATTACTTGTTTTTTATTTAGAATTTCAATTTATTACTTCTTTTCTTTCATTTTTGTTCCAAGCTCATTAATTTTACTAAATTTATATTTTCAAGAATAGCTAAGAGCATCCAAATATAGAGAAAATATAAATATAAACATTTTCAAGCTAAATGCAAAATTGGAACAGTAGTAGACAAATAGTGTAATAAAATAGAATCCAGAAATAGTTAAAACACATATCATGGCACTTCATTTATGATCCAGATGTAATTGAGAAATAGTAAGGAAATGATAATTTATCTTAGTGAATAGTGCTGAGTAAAATATCTATCACAAAAAAAGGTGGAAAATTCTCAGTCACATTTGGAATACTAAGTGTAATCCAGTTCCAGTTATATTAGATATCTAAATATGATCAATAAATGGTAAAGCTTCTGATGATAATACAGACTTTTTAATGAAAGAGTGTAAAATCGTATATATAGATCATAAAAATAAACTATTAGTAATATTTTATAAGTTATAAAATTATTTTATATAAAATTAAGAAAATATATTCATCAAATGATTATTAAGAATGTGAAAATTTAAACCATTGAGAAGGTGAATATATTTTCAACATATTTAATGGTCAAAAGTTTCATTTTTGAGATATATAAAGATGTACTACAGATTGTCTAACACAAAAATGCATAGGAGAATTGAATAAGCATCTCATAGAAGGAGCTATCCAAATGGCCAATAAATATATTAGAAGATGTTTAACATTATTAGTTATCAGGGAAATGCAACCTCAATATAATATCCCACACATTAACCATACTGGTAAATTTTAAAATACTGGTAATATCAAGATCTCATGATAATGTGAAACAATCCCACTTTTGATGGGACTAAAGTGTTAAATCATTTTGGAAAAGTTCTTAGCTGCGTCTTCTAAAGTTTTACATGTATACTGTAAAAAATCCACCCCCAATATATTCCCAACAGAAATGTATACATGTGCCCCAAAGGGTATGTATGGAAATGTTCAGGCCAGCATTGCTTTTAATAATCGCAACTTAAATGACCAATAGGAAAACAGATAAAATTTGGTATATTCATATCTTGGAGCAATATGTAATGATGTGAAATAATCATGGGTAGTGCAATAGCATAGGTTAATTACACAAACATGTTGAGTGAAAATCACCCCAAAATATATAACATATGCTTCCCTTTATTCGAAGTTCAAAAATAGAAAAAAATTATTCAGGACTATTACAATTAAGGATGATGGTTTATCTCTGTGGAGGAAGGAAGTGAGCAAATAAAGTAGCATGAAGAAAGCTTCTGGTGCGATATTAATGGTATCTTTCTTGACTTTGAAGATAATCACATTCTTATGTTGATTTTGTGATAACCCTTTTAACTCTGCATATATAATTTAAATGTAATTCTGTCTATATGCTACTGTATTTGAAAAAATAGTAAAATAAAGCTCATCAAGAAAAGAGGATTTTGGTACTCTTTTATAGACTGTTCATAAACTCATAAGCTTTTTCTCATTTTATATCGTGTTTAGCTCAAATGTTGATTTCTCTTTATATTTTGCCACATCTTATATATAAAATCAACCCTGTTGCTATTATCTACTACTGTTAGCTGATTCATGGCATCTCTGATATTTGTAGCTTACAGAGGAAAATATATTTTTAAGCATTCCTAGGAGAATTTTTGTATAGCTATACTTATGTTGCTTGGAGAAGAATTCAGTACTTGGAGTACAATTCAGTACTAAATCATAAACATGAGATAATTGAGAGCCTAGAATGCAATTAAGCCAGCATGCTAGATTTTTTAGTCACAGGAATCCAATATACTTGGTGATTTGGGAGTGAGTTGAGAGTCTTATTTGTAATCTTATTTCTAAAAGCTTTATTAATTATGAGACTCATTTTTGTGGGTTTGGCTGACTAGTGGTATTGGGAAAATGGCTGAAGGAAATGGTTTTTATTTACTTCTGATCCATCTATCTCTGAAATGGAATTAAGATAATGTTCTTTAGTATATTTTATATCTTCAGGCATCTGGAAATGATTTCTCTGAAACAGCACCCAGGCAAAAATCAAATGCAGGGTCTTTCTTTAATTTTTCTATCCCAAATAAATTATCCAAATGTATACAAGTTTATTAAATGAGCCTAAAGGCACAATTTAAGTCATCAATTAATATACAGATACATTTTAAATACCTTAGGGAAATATTAGACAAAATAAGATATGTTGGTCTGCATTCCTAATGATATGGATAGAGATTTCTAATTTTACATCGATGAATTCAAGGTAAGTGAGTTTTCAACTTCTTTCAGTATTTCACATTTTGATTCTACGATTGAATATAATTTTATGTCTGCTGTGTTTATGGCAGAATAATTTTAATATAGTTTGTGTACTCCCATTTTTTCTGCTTTGTTTTATCACCCTTCAGTTCATCCCACCTGTTAACTCATACTTTAATTTTTACCTTCACCTTCACCTTCTATGTTCTTTAACACAAAAACTGATATTTTCAAAAAATATAATGATGCAGAATCATGTTAGTGCATCTAGATATGTTTTGATGCTGTGTTAGAAACACTTATCTGTCTGTCTATCATCTATCTATTTATTCTTACAATGTTTGCTTTCTTTTCTAGGTGTTGTCCCCATAGAATTTCCACCACCAATTCACTCATTCACTATCACCATTGTCCCTTGTGCTCTTCCCACCTGTGTTTTTATCCCAATCCCTCCCTCTCCCCTGCAGAATGTGTCTGATTTATATAGCTGTCTGTTTATTTTTCTGTTGTTGTGATGTTGTTGCTGTTGTTACCATTTTTTCCCCTTGATCTCCTATATTCCTTCTATAAGTGAAACCATCCAGTATTTAGAAATAAAATTTTATTGAAGTAGGGAGCAGTATACTATTGTTATTAAAAAGTGAAAGCTATTCTGCTATATGTATCTGTTGATGTCTGCAAACATGGATTTGACAGATTCTTAATGATATCATTTGGAGGTTTTACTAAATAATGTTAGTATTAGTATGTGATACACATAGAAATACAGTATGTGTAAATTATTATGGAAATAATTTTGAAGAATTCTTAGGAATATAAATGCATTTAATGAAGTTATATTGTATTACTTTCCTGACATGATAGATTTTAGTCCTCAATCTGATATTGTCATCTGTGAAGTATATGAAGGACAATAACTAAGGAAGTATACAATAGACTTACCAAATCAGGCTCTTCCTTCTCCATTAACCATAATATATCCTTAGTCTAGTGTTTGAAATAAGTTTCTGGATGTATTCTGTATCTTTAACTTATTACTCATTTTGCTTGTAGGAATTTTAATCATTGCATAAGTTAAATCATAACTTTTAAAAGAGCAAAAGCACAGTTCTTAGGAAATATAAAATAAATGTGTATCAAAGATTTTATTTAATTCATTATTTAGTGAAGGAATGAGTAAGATTTTATGGCTGGTTCAAAGTTCACTTAAGAAGTAATGGTATTTTTATCAAATTATCAAAGAACATATAGGATAAGTTTGAGTTGGATATAATACTGTTTAATGTTTACTATGCTAAAATGGTCAGAGATATTTGGGATTATCTCTTCCAGCAAGCAGAAATTATTATTCTTTTTCTACAAATTGACAAGTACTTCACTAAATCTGGGAGCTTTAATTCATAGTAAATAATCACAATAACTAAGCACTATTTTCACAGACTGTTCATAAACTCATAAGCTCATAAACATTCCTGTAGTAGCTTTAATGCCTAAATGATATTGAAAAGATGTATGTCTGTAATTATTTGCCTTAAACATGTGTGTCTGTAATTGCCTTATTTTCAAGTTTTGGACAGTTTTTCTGATGCAAAACAGATTTTTGACTAACTTCATTTAATATGGAATTTGAAACTGGCAAATAGTTTCTCCATCTAAAAGTATATTGCCAGAAGACGTAAAAGTATCCCCTAATTCAAGTGCCAGGCTACAGGTTATTAAATACCAAGAAGGAAGAAATGTGCTTTCAGGAAGTGCAAGGAACTGTGGGTGTTTATACTTCAAGTAATGTGATGAAATTGACTGTAACTAATAGAGTGTGAAATAGTCTCCCAAGGAACATAATGAAGTCCTAAAGAAAATAGCTTAAAACAGGAGTGGATGGTGGTCTTAAAAATACAAGCAAGGAAAATCACTGCTTCATTGGCAAGTGACTTTTAAGTTGTTACAAACTGTTGCTGCCTCTTATTTTGTTATTTTCATTCATGACTGACCATGTGTCATCTTACTGTAGATTTTTCTAATTTATATATACTTCAGAAAATAAAATGTAATCAGAGAATCCAATGCTTATTACTGTAAATATCAATAAGGTACAGCAAATATTTGCTACTTAGACAGATAGTGCTGTCTGGAGACATGCAATATGGGGAAAGTTGTGTGCTGGTTTTCCTAACAGATCTCAATGATGATTTTGTGCATCATTGACAGTCTAGTCATGTGTCTTGTTAAACATACTGAATAGTGTAATGGTTCTGTGGTGTGGACAATTATTCCTAAGGGTTTTCACTAAGAACCTTAACTATTTCAGGAACCAAGAGAAATAAGAGCAAACAAGTTTCTGTTTTAAACCAAATTTGCTATATTAATGAAATTTGATAAACTCAATACATTTTAGCATAGTTATGACAAACAAAAAGATGTTTCTAGAGATTTAAATAAAAATAAGAAATTTTGTATTTACAAATAGACTTCTTTACCAGTGCTTCACTTATATTTTCCTAAAAGGATGATTTCTGTGTACATCAGTGTTTTTTTTAAAAAGAGGTTTCTGTTGGAGCATTTCTTTATCCTAAAATCCAAGGAATTTTTTTCATAATACTGACTTGTCTCCCGAACATGGATTTGATAGATAATATAGTCTTTCTTAGAACTATTGCTATTTTAAATATGCCAGTTGAATGCAAACAAACACCAGTAGTATGAATGGTATTGTAGACAGTGAATTTCTGCAGATCACTTACAATATATTTGACCACTGACATTGGCAAATTGTAGCAATTCTTTAAAAGTTGGCTCTTATTATTTATTTCATTTTCCAGGTTTGATTTAATAATTAAACCTCTAGTACATTGATATTAGCATAAATGTGTATTCATTTGAATTTAAAAATCATTTTAAACCTCTCATTATTAATGGGATTTTCTATCATGTAAAGGAAACACTTTTGCTGGCAACTATAGGTCACATTTCCCATTAATGTAATCAAAACTATAGAAGTATTGTTTAGAAATATTTTACCATATAAGAAGAACGATTTCCCATGAAAATACTTTTCTCTTCACCAAAATAATGGTCATTTAAACATAAATACTAAACATAAAACTTGCTTTTTAATTTTAAAATTTGTATTTGGCAGTGACAAGCAAATGTAGACAATGCCTTTTATTTGTCTCACAAACACAAACTTTATTTATGTTTATCCTTTTTTTAATTTGTTGAAAAATGGAATCCAATGTTTTAAAATTGTGAGAAACAGGTGTTTTATTCATAGTTAATGGCTTTTTCCATTTCCCACATATTTGTAACTTGCTATAGTTAATTAATCACAAAAATATAGCTAAGCAATTTCCCCAATTTTATAATTATCACTAGATGAAATATGACTAATTTGAAGTGACTCAAAAAGAGATGAATAAATTGAGCCTGTCATGATGTTATATATCTATTAAAAATGTTTTGAAAAATTGGCTGCATACACATTTTAAATAATTTTCAGTTATTAATGGTAATAAAAACTTTCAGAAAATTCCTAAATCTTTAAAGAACCTCATTTACATTAAGTCAACCATTGGAATAACCAATTATTTTCATATACATTTGAAAATTAGCTATTAAAAATAAATCTATAGGATAGTTACCAAACAGATTTTAACAGTTGGGTACTTGCTATTCATATGATATATAAGCCCCTTTCCATCTCAGGGTCATCTTGTTCCTTCTGCCTCTAATTCTGATTCCAGATTTACAAATTGGCTCCTCCTTATCTTTCAGACACCTCTCAAATGTGATTGGTCCAAAGAAGCCTTTGATCCCTCTGACTAAAATTTAACATTTTACATTCTTTATTTATTTCATAGACGTCAACACAACATATAATTATGTGGCTTATATGTTTCTTACTTATTGCCTGAATCCCACAGTATGATCAAACTTGCATGAATGTGGAGTTGCTGTCTTTTTTTGCTATTACCTATTCCATTAATGATGAAAGACTATTAGAAAAAAAATCTAATTAGAAATATTAAGAAGAAACTAGAGGTAAACCCCAGAGAAAAGTGAGGTTCCAGATTCACTGCTCCACACTAAGGAAGGGTTTAGCTAAGCAGGGAGAAAAAGCATGTATGAAAGGGAGAAGGAAGGAATGAGATCAACAAGAAGAATTAGAGGAGGCATATGGAACAGAGAGATATGTGAAGAAGCCGTGCTTGCTTCTTAACCTTGGACATGTACCAGGGGTTTGTACTAGGGATGAGGGTGAGAAACCTGTGGGGAGGCTAACAATGGTACCCTGTATCTTGGTTTTGATTTTGCTCTTTTCCTTCCAGACATACCTGACCCCTTCTGCCTTGTCCATGGTTCCCACCAGAAGGTACCTTAGACTTGTGGCAAGTTTTGGGGCCTCAGTAGTCCTGCTTTAGGCCAACCATGTTTGTCTGAGCAGTTACACTCACGAGGACATGGGTGATTTTGGAAGTTTAATGGGAAACTTTTAATATATTCTTTCTCTTCTCTTTATTGTACACTAATTGTATTAAATTTCCTTCCCATTGAAGGTCTTACATGCTAACATATGTTTTGTCTTTATGCAGTAGATGACTGAAACTTTTTAGAGCAGATGGTCTGGGGGTCACTGGGTGCCCCTCATTTGCAGGATTAAAAGACTAAGATGTTATGAATGTAGGTTGAGAATAACCAGCATGGATGCAAAATTTATACCTTTCATGAAGGTAGAAGCAAGATTTAACTTGCTTCTAAGTGTCTTCAGAGGTAACAGGGATGGGATAGGACTGGAACTGGCTTCTGCATTTAATCTTAGACTAAGACCAGTATGGGATGGTGTCTGAAATCTCTGAACCATGGGAGGTCATAAAGAACTAGGTAAATAATGGTCTAGGCATACAATATTTTTTTAACACATCTTCTTTGACTATTTTATGCTGTTATAATATTTATAAGTAAGTTTCATTAGTTCAATTTTACTTATAAAGATACCTGAATTCAAAGAGGCAAAGAGATTTATCAATAGTTATGCAATCAGTAGGTGTTCTGTCTAAAGTTTGGACCTCTAGTTTCTGAGTCCAAGTTCAGTGCTATTTTTACTATAGCAGAAGGGGAAATTACCACCTTCAGGTATTTCATATCATATGCACCAGAACTCAACTAACCAAAGCATTAAATTAACCAAAATTCTTGAAACATTAATAATGCTGTTTAGTATGTTATTTTTCTTTGTTACTATTCAGCATATCACGTTGTTCAGATATTATCTGTGTACTGAACAATTAATGGTATTGCGTGAGTGTTCTCTAAGACCAGTTGTCTGAGGCATTCCCTACCATGTAGGCAGAATAAAAAGAACTCAAGAGTTGGTGACAAATGATGCAGTTTTATTTAATAAGCATCCTGTAGCCTCTCTGTTCTTTCCTTTCTCATTCCTGTTGCCAGATTTTTATTCTGGTTGGTCTCATTTTAACTTTAAACCAACATGTGGGAATCTGTTGTAAACCACTCAACATCCTCTTGAATACACTTCTTACTGCAACCACTGCTGTGGTCTCCAGGCTTGAAGATGTCCTTCAACTTCACATGGGCAGTTTGATACGATCTCACTTTGGACAAGGACTTTGTCTAGCTTCCTACTTCAAGGCTTTTTTTGAGTACATAGCTGAAAATTCCAGGAGGGATTGTATAAACACTCATGAACAGACAACTGGGGGTGAAGTATCAATGTGTAAGGGGCTTCCATTTACCAATGAGGTAGAAGTTATTGGATTAAATAATTTCCCTTATTGTCGCTTAGGCTGCAAATTCTGAGATGTATTTCATAAACCTTCTCAGAAAGTCCTGAGTGATCAAATAGTGATAGCATCCTAGTGTGTGATGAAACAATGTATCTTTTAATTTGCTTTCATTATTTTCCTATTAAGCTTTTCCTACCCATGACTTCTTGGGATCCTACTAGTTGGCCTTCAAATCTTTGTGTATGACACTGCTTTGAGAGGACTCAAGCTAATGAAACAAACATATAGAGAAGTAGCTCAGTTTTGTCAAAATCTGGTGCACTATTTCTATTCTATTGACTAGAAATACAAAGGACCAGGAGACTAGAACTAGTAATGTACTTTTAATGAGGCCTGGCACTCATTAGACATGGGATTCCAAGAACCGGATTAAGTTTCTTCCCAATAGGATCACAAATTGGCAGGTTTCCTGGCCCAGCAGGAAGCATCTAGAAGGGAACAGAATGTGGATCAGAGATCTCTATTGGCTACCAACCCCCAGGCACCTGCTCCCTCCCTTGCCCCAAGCCTCCTAAGAATGAATTATTTGACTCTGAATTTAATGGAAAATCCTAAGTATGCAACTGCATCTCAGAGCCAAAAGCAGCTAATAATGAGCCCCAGGTGATATGTCCATTTGCTATTCTGCTTCACAAGTTAATTGTAGTCAAACAATTTTATCTTGTGCTTACAAGATAACATATTTTTAAACACTGATTTATTCCACAACTAAGTTCTAAATATATTTTTTTCTTGCATACTTTTCCTATGGTGTACTTAGATGTTACTTATTTTCCTAAAATGAATTTTAATATATTTCTAAACTTCTACTTTAATGACCAAAATAATATTCAGTTTCATTATAAACAGCAATTATAGTGCATGCAATACCGAATTATGCTCGATTCATTCTTGTAGACTCACTTTAAATTTTACCTTTAAAAAGTTTAATTCCTTTTAGAGGAGATAATGATTTCTAGCATTCATATTGCTAGTAAAATGTCAAATAAAATATTTTAAATGGTATTTTTAGTCTCATTTCTTGTAATTTTTTTCATATTTCTATTGGTGATGAATATGAAATTTGGATCATTAAAAATTTAATATACTTAATTGTGAGTAGAGAAGTATGTTACCAAACTAATCTAATTTTAATGGACCAGATAACAAAGCTTAAAAAAATAATGTTAAGGTCCTTTCTCCTTTCAATGTCCTATGTGATGTAGCTAAGGTTTACACAGAGTAAAGCAGAATAAAACTGCTGAGGACTCTAATTTTCATTTTATTCTGAGCACTAAAACACCCTGAAGGTATGCTCTTTGATATCTATATATCTATCTATCTTACTTAGTTGAGATCTGTGTTTTATAAACTGGCTTTCAGGGCCTCCCTGGTGGCGCAGTGGGTTAGGCAACACATGTGAAGCAAACCACAGCCACTGCAGCATGAGTTTGATCCCTGCTGCTGGCCAGGGAGGGACCCACATGGCTTAACCTCTCCTGCCTAACCTCTGCTTCCCTCAGCGGTGTGTTTCAGTTGGTCAGCCTGTTCTGTTCCCCACTCTTGTGTCTGGTGAATCCTCTCACCGCCCTGGACTCTGGCCTGTACCCCAGCTCTTGTATGTATAAATAAATCTTAAAAAAAAAAACAAAAACAAACTGGTCATCAAAACAAAAAGTTTACTAATTAACTTGTTAGCTGAATTGCATTTTCAAAGTCTTACACCTTAAAACTTTATTTCTCTGAAAGTACATACAAACTTTAATATGGATTTGTTTATTGTCAATAATAGAGTAAATTGAAATATTTTAATATCTATCATTATATATATATTTTTTGCACATTATGTTTTTGCAGTCTGTCCTTAGGCTAAGTCAACACTTTGTTATCATTTGTTGATTCAGAGATTGTTATTAAGCCTATATATTTTTGACTTTCAAAACAGGACAAGTCTGAACTTTATTCATGGATTTTCTTATAGTGCTTCTTCAATGTTAATGTTAACTCTCCTTTGATCACTTTCTCTTCAGATTCATATACATAAAATAGATTTTTAAGCTTGAGGGCTGCATAATATTAAGCTATGCAATATTTAAATTCTTATGAAATTTCCTCTCAAGTTCTTTCTGTCAATTTCACTGAGTACAACACAGCTAACCCTAGCTTCTATACTTATTTCCTTAATGTAATTTCAGTGACAGTATAGTGCTTATGAATCTAATATCACACATTTACTTGCAAGAGAGATCTCTTCACACAGAGATGAGTTTAATTCTCAACTACCAAATGCATCATCAGCTCTGAAAGATGTGAAAAAACACATCCTCACTTACAAAGGCTATTGCTGAGCGGACAAGATGATATATGTAATCTATTGAGAAATTGAGAAAGTAACATTGTCAGAGATAGTATGTCACCAGATACTTCATTTATTTATATTTCCCAGCCCTTGAAATTAGACAGGACTATTAATAGTAATAGCCAATGTACTGTGAACATAATAGAGTCATATACATAGTTCCATATATGGTAATTCAGATGATAGATTCTTTGCTAGTCTGAGAGGACTTCTGGAGGATGATTTTACCATGGAGCAATTTCAAGAAACTTGAAATTTTGTGCAGGAGAGGAACTTTTTTTTTTTTTTTTTACTAGACACTAAGATTGGGAATTGTTAGCATAGGAAAATCAAGTCTATCCTGACAAATTCCTATCCTGATATAGGAATAAAAATTGGAAGTTTTCTTTAAAAAAAAACTGAAATAAGGTGTAGGATTAAACTGATGCCAAAGTTTGAAAGATATGAAGGTATTTATTGCATTAAAATATTTGACAAAATACACAATTATGGGCTTTGAGTATGCAAATCATATACCTAAACTCATATCACAACAAAAATAGCATGTCACCAATAACATTTTGCAACCTTAAAGAAAGCGAAAAAAAATTTAAAATTCTTCCTAATTGTAATTGTATTTGATAAGATATTATAGAAATTAACAATTTCAGTAATTGTTGATTGGTTTATAAGCAAAAATGGAGAATAGTAATTAGTACACAATATCTGGGTCTCTCAGGATTAAGTCTATTGCTTCTCGACTCCCACTAATAAAAGGTTGAGAAAACTCAAAGGAATAAAAATGTAGAAAATTATTAAACTGATTTAATTGACTCAGAAAACAAAAATTAGACTAAGTGTATGGAACCAGTAAATACTGTGAATTGAATAAAATTACCTAGGCAAAAATTTTATTGGAATTCAGGTAAATATCCATTTTGAATTTAGAGCTATATGAATTAGAGAAAATATTCAAAAATGACTTAAGATAGGAAATTCTAAGAGATAATTGTTTAAGAACACATAATTTAATTAGGGAAGTGTTGACATTATCATCATCATTAAAACATACTATCAAGGAAAATTGCACCAAAGTTAAACAGGTGAGGAAGGCTTTATTCAAGGCTATTGCAGTAGATTAGAGAGTTTGAGCTCAAATCAAAATTTTAGGTCCTGATATGTGTGGATCAGAGACCATCTGTGTTTGCTAATTGGCTTCTGAGTTAGAGAGTAATTTGTATTTCAAAGAACAGGTTCTGTACAGATCACTGACTTAATGATTATTATTTTTTAACAGATTCTTATGGGGAGATATTCTTGTGGGTGCTTGAAATAGTAGAGGAGGTGTGTAAAGAGAAAAGTAGGACTATTTTAGTAAGATTTGGTTTTATGTGTTTCACAAGAAAAAGAAAGACTAAACCAGCATATATTCTTTAGTTTTTCTGTTGTACACCCAAAAAGAAAGCATGTTTGCATTGTACTATAGCATACTACATACTATACTATGAGAGATTTTCCTGGGGGAAAAGATCTTGAATATAGAAAATATTCAAATAAAGAATACACACCTCCTAAAATACTATCAGAAATAATGAGTTAAACAAATTTACAAGATACAAGATTAATATAAAAACCAACATCTCTATGCAGTGGAAATGAATAATCAGAATATGAAATTAAGAATATACTTATATTACAAAAGTATCAAAAATAATAAATTATCTAGGATTAAATTTGGAAAAAATAATGGAAAATTAATTTCCAAATTAATTAAATTTGGAAAAATTAGTGGAAAAACATTACATGAAAACTAGAAAATACAGCTAAAAGAAATTATAGAGTTGTAAATAAATGGACTAGGTCAGAATACTTAATATAATTGAGGTGACAATTCTCTATAATTTTTATCCACTGATTGTACATGTTCCCTATCTGACTTCTATGCAGAAATTAACAGGCTGATAATCAAATTAGTATGAAAATGTGAATAATTCATAATAACCAAAACAGACATAAAAAAAATAACATTGAGGAAATCAGAAATTCTGATTTCAGGATTCAGTATAAGGTTATGTTCATCAAATCAGGTGGTAGTGGTATATGTTTAGACATAAAGATCAGTAGAATAGAATTGAGCCTAATTTTATAGTTTTACTATGTCAACTGGTTCTCAACAAAAGTTGAGAATTCAGTCATGGGAAAGTATAGTTTTTTCAATAAATGCTGATAAAACTCGATGCCCATATGTAAAAGAATTAAGTTGAACTCCTACATCATACTGTGTATAAACATTAAACATATATATGCCATATAGAAACATTATTTAAAATAAAGAGAAAACAGTGAAACTCCTAGAAGAAACAACAATTTAATATAGGAATAAATCTTCACGACCTTTAGTTATAGAATAGTTTCTTAGGTACATTGCCAATAGCTTAAGCGGTAAAAGAAAAAAAAATGACTTATTTGAAATTATTAATTTTGGAATTTGGTTTGGTAAAAATTTCTCAGTATTAAATGTGTAGTTACCATATGATTTAACAGTTACACTGGTAGGTATATACTCAATAGAAATGAAAGTATATTTCCATTGAAAATTTATTTGCAGTTCTTCAGAACAGCATTATTCATAATAGCCCCAGATTGGATATAATATTAAATGGTAAAGGATAAACAAAATGTGATACATATCGATAGGAGGGAATCTTATTCAGCTATAAAAAGAAATGGAGTTTTAAAACGTGCTACAATCTGGATGCACATTATGTGAAGAGAAATAATTCAATTACAAATCCACATATTTTGTGATTGCATTTATTTCAAATGTTTATAATCAGCAATATAGGAGGGGACTTTTCTTTTTCAGAGTGATGGCAATGCTCTAGAATTAGATTGTTATGGCTGCACTGCAACATTTTGTGAATATGCTAAAGTCACTAATATACTTTCAGTGAGTGAGCTTATGTTATTTTAATTATATCTCAAAAAATTTTTTAAGCAACTAATGTTAACCATTCATTAGGTGTTTCAATAGTTAAAAGACATATTAATACATATTAAGTTTATGCTTTACTTGAAGCATAGTAGCTGAAAGAAAATCTAACCATTTCATACCATATTCTTTAGTAGCAATATAAAAATAACTCTTTTTAGTCCTTTATTTTGTTGTAGAAAACACAGAAATTGTGTATATGAAAAGTGTGCATTCTTTATTATTGTTTTATTGTTTTTACTTCTCTTACTTCCAGTGAATTGTTATTGTATATTTAGTTTAATGGTATGCTAATTTGGTAACTATCAAATTCTACTATCATCACTATACTAAAGAGAAGTTAAGCATTTCTTGATATTAGTAAGCTGTTGTAAAGATATAAACTAATTCACCCCACAAATTAATTTATCAGTTAAAGTCAATTGCAGAGTCTTTTCAATTATGCAAAAAATTAAATTTTTATGAATTTACAAAAAAACCCAAGCACTTTAATAAAGGAATGAGAGGAACTTGCTTACCAATTATTAAAATACATCACTAATAAATAACCGTAATAAAGCAGTGTTATGCTGTACCCAAAATGAGATTAGCCCATATCATGGTTTGAGAGAAAAAATAAATTATGAAGCTGTGTGTGTGTATGTGTGTGTGTGTGTATCAGGCTGATTTTAAAGGTTATTTATTAACCAATGTGTATTTCTCATGGCCTATGTTTATCAAACTTCACATTTTTCCCTTTCTTCATTATTCTTTCCTGTAACTTGTGAGTATTAAAATAAACATCTATTTTTTTTTTTGGTTTAACATTTTCTTTAATTCTTTTAGCATTTATGGATAATCCAATAAATCCTAGGTAACACATGAGGCAATATCTAAACAGAGGATTAAGACAGTCATATGAATAATATGAATAATGATATCAAGGGTCTCAGTGATACAGTCTTAAAATTAACATCTATTATATTTATAAAATATAAATTTATTTTCACTAAATTATAGAGAAACAATTAAAATATAGAAAGTATAAGCAAACATGTAACATTTTACCGTAGGAAATTCTTTCTTGGCATGAAAATCAAATATATATATAAATATAATAGATATGATTACAGCATTAAATATATGTTTTACAATCTAAATTAAAAGGCAAATGAAAAATTAGAAAATGGTTTAAAATATTTAGCAAAGGGTTAATAGTAATACTCAAAGACCACCTTATGTAATTTAAAATCAGAAATACCAATCAAAATAGGTTAAAACAAAAGTAGATGAATTTCAAAGGAAGAAGAAATAAAAATGGAAAATAAAGATATAAAAGTTAATTTCACTTCATTAAATTTAAGAAAACTTCATTAAATTTAAATGCAAACTAAAGTATAATCAAGATATCTGCTAAGAAAGGAAATGAATACTCATTGCTTAAGTGAGTTTATAAAAATAAACTTTGGATCCAGTTTGACAATAAATATCAAAACCTAAAAACATGTTTACCTTTTAATTAAATGATTCAACTTCTTATACCCAAGAGATATATTTGGATTAGTAAGCAAAGATATGTGTACCATGATATTATTTAATAGTTTCAGGATTTAGGAACAACCTACTTTACATATATATGAGATAATCTAATGTTATACACTCATTCATGCAAAGAATATTATGCACCAAATAAAAATGATGCTATAAGTCAGTTCCTAGTTTTCTTAGAAACTAGAAAATGGCTCCAAAGAATTACCTAATACCATAATCATGTTAGTTCAAGTTTGTATATTTGTAAAACTATATGTGAATTTATGGTAGGTATAAGGTCACAAGGCTGATAGACCTGTGGTCCATAAATTAAGGTACACTAGACATAGTATTCATAATTTACTATCAATTAAAAGTAGCAGTTTATCATATCAGTTTTGTGTATGACATGTTTACATACATATACACATGCATATATTACATGTTGTTTGGAGAATTATAATTTTTCATTTTGCTTATATACAGATCCTAATTTTTCCACATAATACTATATTATCTGCTTTACATATATGAATAATATGTTATAAAATAGTACACTGGAACCTTTCACCAAAAATGAGCTTAGGTATGCATGATGAGAAAACTTTTTTACTGTGAAGATAGGTTCTTCCCTTTCAAGTATTTTCTTGCCTATCATATTAATATACAAATTATAAAAAAAATTGCATATGGCATCTGTTTTGTCAGGTTTGGGATCTCTAAAGTACTAATTTTCACAAAATGGGAAGGTTTCACTTCTGACTCAAGCAAATGCACATAACCATGAAAACATAATATGTCTGGTTAATTAAACAGAATTCAGAGAAGCCATAACATGTATATTATTCTTATAGCACTATCCCTTGCAAATAGTATTGTCTATGGCTGCTGTAAAATAGATCAATTATTGTGCTGTAAGGATTTTTCACTCTAAAGAACGGATTTTGAGAAAATTCATTCTTCAGTGGCACTTTTCTGATTCTGCACCCTGCCTTATAGGTGAGTAGATTATAGGAAAGAAGCAATTTTTCTGTAATCAAATTCTACAATTATCAGTATATAGAATATTTTAATATAATATTCTTCAGAATGTTTTAGTATTCCTCATTTATGAAGGTGCATTAGATTGATATCCAATGACTTATTAAGTGAAGGAGAACCTGGTACATGAGGTCTCTGCAATGATATAGTTGTCAGCATTTCCATTGAACATTTGGAGAGTGTCAAGTAAAGGGAAAATTTTCCTTACCCTTCTGCCTTCTTCTGAGGTTGGAAAAACAAATTAACACCAACAGATTAATAGAAGAAAAATACCTAATTACCCAATTTTATAATTTATATGTGGTTTCTTACATGACTGTAAATTCTAAAGTAAAATTGATGAACCAAAGATTTGTAATCTATACTAAAGGATAGGTTGTCAAGGACAGGGGTTAGCATAAAATGAGGAATAGATGAATTCATCCTTATGGGTAAAAAGATGACTTTCTCAGAGAGTACTTTTTCACTGATAAACTTACACCTGGTTGATACTCCCCAAACTATATTCTTCTAGGTAACTGGAGCAGCTATCAATCATATTCTATTAAGAATAGAGCAAAGGGATAAGGGAAAAGGCAAGAGCTTCTCCTTAACTTCCAAGGGTCAATTGACGTTAGTTCCATGTACACAAGGTCAATATTGGAAAAAGATATTTACTCTAGACATCTTAGAAAAAGCCTATTTGACCACTCTTGGCGAGATCCATCCACAATTGGTATGTTATAAAGCAAATAGAGCGTTAATATTTTTCTCAGTGTTCTAGGAAATGTGTATTTCTTCCTACTCTCCTTATGCTGAGATCCAAATGAAGACAATTATTAATCTGATGACCAAATGCATTATGTCTTTTACTCCTTAATATGTGAATGCTAATGAAACAAATATATTATGACACAACGTGGAAGAGAAATGATATACGTCATCTAACAAAAATGAAAAGTACCACCAATTTCAAATTAAACCCTTTTGCTTTCTCTGCCTAATATTAGTAGAAATAATTAGTGAGAAGGGGAACATACCACCCTTCTCCTTGGGCTGGCTTTCACAACCCCATGAAAAGACTGAAGTCTCCCCAGGGGACTCAGGCTCACAGTTTGAGAAACTCTATTCCAGTTAGATAGAAAATCAGATAATTGCAAGAACAATTTGCAATCTCTAGGTGATTTAGAAAACAGAAGAAGGCTGCGTGCTATATTATTATGTAAAGTGACAAAATATAATTACTGCATAGGAGGTCTTTGTTTTTTTGAAGCTGCAGTCTTTAGAAACACAAGGCTAAAGTGAATCACTCTCAGTTTGCTTTCTATCTTTGCTCCGTAGGTATCTGAATTTTGCCTGTTAGCACTCTGAAGTTGAGAAATAATGTTCCTTTTTATGGTCTAAAGCAGGAGTCATGTTAATAATTAAAAAATAACAACCAAAAAAACAGGAATACCTTAACACGTGTGGCAGTAGATCTGTTGAAAGTGTGTACTCCACACTAGTGGAAGCATTTTGTATATTGCAGATGTTGAAATAACTTTCTAGGCCCAAGATGGAGATACACCTCTCTACCTGGCTACTCCATCAAACCAAAACTTAAATAACTTTCGTGTCCCTATAGATATTCTCCTTGACCAAAAATGCAGTATATCCAGTTAGTCAATTCTCAAAGAGCGAATCAACTCTGGGCCTTCTCATTGCAAACAAGATTGATATTGTAGTCCACTTCAATCAGATATTTTCCATGTTTTTCTTCCTTGTTATTTATTCTTTATCTTAGAAAAGTACTGTGGCTTCTTTCTCATTGGGCAGTTCTCTGAAAGAAAACAGTCCACTTCTTGAACTGCTAAATGTTTGTTTATATCTAAATTGTCTTATTTAATCTTTTACCTAACATTGGTAAGTTTGGTTAAAAATTATACAAATTATACATATAAAGTCGTAATAGCACTTAGTAGGACTATTCCCTTGATTTCTGGGCAAATAAATGACAAATCTGGAATGGAAGTGTTGGAGGGAGAGGAATTCCTGAAGGAACTCCACAAACTCAGGTTTTTATGGACTCCACCCCCAACCCAAACCAAAGAGATCAAAGTTACCAACAACTATAAATCCCATAATGTCATCACCACCATAAAAAGGGTTAGTGGTTGTGTATTGCAATGTTGCATATTGCTGGTTGTATATTGCAGATGTTAACTTTCTAGGCCCAAGTGTGAAGTTAAGCATCCAGGCTTGGTGTATAACCAGATATGTGGGCCTTGAGGGTTCTTGATTTTTCACTGCTTTCAGCCTATTTGGATCCCAGTACAGTGGACCTGGTAGAATGCATTCACCAATTTATATTTTTTCATTATATTTTTATTCATTCCCCCTTTTTGTAAATAAACCCTTTATTAACCTCTTTGTGTGTGCCTGCAGTTGAGTCATTATAAGTCCCTTTTAAGCATGTGGATGAGAACCCACAGGCAGGCCAACCCATTTCACATTTGGAGTTTCCCTGTAACAGAGGGTGTTTTGGGAGAAATCTTGGGGTAAGACCTGAGACATAGGGGTAAAAGAATTCACTAGAAAAGAGTGGAAAATAGAAAAGGCAGGTTTATTGAAATAAGTGAAGCAGCAGGGAAGATGGAAGAAGTCTGTATGTTACAGGACAACCCTAATATAAAATGGGTTTCCTAGACTGGGTCCTCACCCGTGCACTCAGAAGACTTTTATAATAAGCTTCAACTTCAGGCACATGTGATAAAAGTTATTAAAGGATTTTATTTAACAAGAGAAGGGGAATAAAGTAGAAATAACACAAAAAGAAGAGAGGAATACAAATCTGTAAATATACTACCAGATCTTCTGAGCTGGAACCCAATGGCACATTGAGAGTTGACTCTGAGTTAAGGGAGATGACTCCAAAGGAAGAGAGAGCCCAGGGCTCACCTCTCTGGTTTTATAGCCAGCCTGGCTGCTTAACTCTAACCCCAGTGATCTACTCTTTGATAATTATATTATTGGATTTGTGGTTCTGGAATACTGGTGGTCTGGAATGGGGCTTGGAATTCATAAACCCATCTGTGTAAACCAAGACTACCTTTCCCCTTAACACGTACACTAAGGAGGGCTTGGGGCTCCCTTTTATAACTTGTTTTTGTGGTCTTTTCATGACGTGGTGAATCACTTTGGGCCAGTTATTTGCTGGGATGTCTGGTCTTGGGAGTTGACCTTAGACACAGACTATGTCCTGGCCCTCCTTTATCATTCAGGGTCAAAATGATCAGTCTGTGGCCTGGTTCTGTCTGTGGCCTGGTTCCCATAGCAGCATTATCAATTCCCTTTATCTGTCAAGTCTCCCAAACCTTCCTTCTGGACAGTGGCTTAGAGGCTTAGATTTTAACTTTATTAAATGTGCAAAAGGACTAGTATTTGAATTTCTTTGTGATAAGAAAGGGAGATGGCCAGGAAACTAGCATTTTCAAAGACACTTTTGTATTTGGGACAGTGAGGTAAAGTTATATAGTATATGTAATATAGTATAGGAGGGTGTCTTCACGATTATCTTTGTACAGATCTCTACTCCTTGAGACAAATCTCATCTTCCTTAAATTCAATAGAGAAATATGCAAAAACATACCTTAGGAAAACATAAAATTTGTCACATATATGACTGTTTCATCTAGGTTTTACTTATGGGCAAGAAGCTAATGTAAAAAAGTATTACAGGGTAGGGAGGAGCACCCCAGAACCCCTAAGCTTGACTGCTCAAAATAGGTTCTGCCATCTGCTCCATCAAAACAAATTATCTACAACTTTTAATGGAAAGGAATTTTAATACAATTAGTAGACAATACAGAAGATAAAGAATATAGTTTCTAAATCAAACACCCAAAGTTACCCATCCCCTTGTTGGTAAATGTCCAGCCAAACAGGACTGGCCCAAAGCAAGGCCTAAAGGTGTTAGGGGAATAAGTAATCCTAAATAAATTACACAAATAAGTTTATAAACTCCAACCCCAACTCCAAACCACCAATGTTCCAAAACCACAAATCCAATAATATAATTATCAAAAAGTAAATCACTGGGACCTAAAACTAGAGTTAAGCAGCCAGGCTGGCTATAAAACCAGAGAGGTGAGCCTTAAGCTTTCTCTCTTTCTTTAAAGCCATCTCACTTAACTCAAAGCCAGCTCTCAATGCACCAGCTTAAAAAATCTAGTAAAATATTTGCAAATGGGTATCCCTCTCTTTTCCTTAGTATTATTTCTATTTTATTCCCCTTCTTCTATAAAATAAAAACCCTTTAATAAATTTTATCACATGTACCTAAAATTAAAACATTATTAAAAGTCTAAGCACACAAGTAAAAACCCAGTTAAAAAAACCCATTTTATATTAAAGTTACCCTGTAACAAAAGCCTGCCACAGGGAACTACAGAAGGGTCAGAAACAGTCAGACAAGTTTGAGAGAAAAAAAGCAAAAGCAAAATCAAGATAAAAGTTGCCTTGTTAATCTCCCCATGGGTCTCACCACATCTGTTTCAACCAGTCCAAGATCAAGAAGCAAGTGCAGCTTCTTCACATGTCTCTCTGTTCCATGTGCTCCTCCAGATCACTTTCTTGCTCTTTATCCTTCCTTTTTTCCTTCTCCAGTCTCCTCTCCAGCTTCTCCTCCCTGGTCAGCTCCACCCTCCTGTAGGGGTGGGGGGCAGAGAAACTAGAACCTCCCCTTTTCCTGGGGACCACCCTGTTACAAAAGGTGATCTATACCTACCTGGTGACCTGGGCCAATAGGGAAAATCCATTAATTCTTACTACACAGAAATGAAAAAAAAAATTGCTTCTTGGCTATTCAATAAAACTGTCAATTATAATACTCAGAATTCTGAGTATATTTTTCACTTTTAGTTTGGAATTAAACTGATTTTAAGACTGGCATCATCTGACTCAGCCTTTCTTATCACTTATCTATTTCTATCATGAAGAATTGCCGTGGGTATTTATATAGGAAAGAAAGTTGTATAATAGAATACTTTGAGCAATTCCAAGAGAAATCTGAAGTGATACATGATCCGTGTCTTACACTTGATATTTTTTAGTTTGTGTCATTATTGTATTTTAATTTTGATTTGGAACTATTGCAATTGTCTGTGTATATTTTTGGACATTGTTGAAATAAATACCTTGGTTAGAGCTTGTAATAAAAACATTTTTTCTTACTTGCTCCAACAGTCAGATTTTGTTCTTACCTGCTCCAAGAGTCACATTTTGTTAATAAAAGCAGTTTCACTGTTTAAAAAATTTAATAATTTAACTAGAAAAAGAAATGCATTGCTTTAAATGTACATTACTAATATGGTAAAATGTTCCTGTTAATGGAAAAAATGATTCCTTATTTCAATGCCTGTTTTCAGTATGATTTTATATGCAAATTTGACAAGCAAATACTGCAATATGACATAGATCCTCATCCATAAGTTGAGCAATTGGATAAAATTTAATGTGGCATGGCAAAAGAATATAATTGTGTAATTAATTAATTCAAATAAGCATGCTACCAGTTAAATGAGGAAAAATCAAATAGTTCTCACATTTAAAAAATTGATTTAGTTTTAATTTTTCCCATTCATACATGTCCATACGATAAGTCCTCAGTGAAACTGACTTTAAGTGAAGCAACTTATAACTAAAACATATCCTCAAATATGAACAAAATCCTTTTGTTCAAAAAATTGATTTTTTAAATCAATGTTATAGCAAAACCTTATTGAACAAAATTATTCAATGACCTGCTATAATCCTGCTATAATTTTAAATGTCCCATATTTCTTAGAACCATAAACCTACATTCACTCTTTCTTTACCCCAGATTCTTGCTCTGCAGAACCTAATATTCAACTCTTTAACTGCATCTTCTTGTGTTTTCTTCTATATATAGATAAAATGCTTCTGCTATTTCTTTTTCAAATGTAGTCAATATACAATTTTAGTAGGTAGGTGAGTATTACACTCTTGTATCCTACAAATCCCTACATTCTCTTCTCTCTCAGTATAGTTATATTACAAGTATTAGTCAAACAAGTGTTTCCTGCTTATGTTATTTTGACTGTAGATATTGGTCACATCAATGCTGTAATATACTCTGAAAAACTTTTCTTTCTTGTGAAAGTCTTGGTGTTCATAATGACTTTCTTTTTTTGCCTATTTGACTTTTAGAGGGCTAGTGGCTTTCCTCAAATATTTGATGATAATTTGCTTTCCTTTCATATTTAGAGTGTGCCCCTTAAAGTGGTAATTGGATAGTTTGTACTAAACTCAGCCTTACTGTTTGGTAAGCTTCACCATAAGTTGATCAGATATAGTCCCAATATTTGGTTGGGAATTTGTATTGGAGAAAGCTTCACTAGCTTCTCTAATAAATACATCTTAAGATATGTACTGTTGGGGCCTCCCTGGTGGTGCAATGGGTTGAGCAACGCACTATGAAGCAAACCAGAGCCACTGCAGCACCAGTTCGATCCCTGTTGCCTGCCAGGGAGGGGGGACCCACATGGCATAGCAGGCCTCTCCTGCTGTGCCCGCTGCTCCCCTCAGCAGTGTGTTTCAGTCAGTCTGCCTGTTCTGTTCCCCACTCTGTCTCTGTTGTATCCTCTCACCCCCCACACCTCTGGCCTGTACTCTAGCGCTTGTATGTATAAATAAATAAATCTTAAAAAAAATATATGTACAGCTTCAAACAAAATTGAAAACTTTAATTTTCAGCTTCTGGTTAGTGTCTCATTTTTCTTTCTGTAGAAAATCAGAAACACAGACTATTTAATTTGTCACTTTCTTAGTCCCAGGATCTAGTAATACCCGCATGGCAGAAAGGGAGAGAGAACTTTAGGGAGATCACTTTGCTTTTTATTTATTTTTTTAAGTTTTTTAAATTTATTTATGCATACAAGAACTGGGGTGTAGGCCAGAAGTGGGGGGGGGATGAGAGGATTCACCAGAGACAGGATGGTGAATCTACGGAAATACACCACTGGGGGAGCAGTGGGAGAAACAGGAGAGATTTGCTGTTCTATGTGGGTTAGCTCCCTGGCTGGGGATCAACTCAGGCCTATTGCAGTGGCTGGTGATAGCTTGATAACACTAAGATTTTTAACCCCCGTACCACCAGAAAGGTCCCCATTTTGCTTTTTAAATGACTGGCTTAGAAGTGATCACATATTTCCCAATGATAGCTGTGTTCTGTGGAAAAAGGTTTATTGATTTTGATGACCACTGGCTGTCTCTGCCACAGGAGACTTCCCTGAGAAGTCAATACCTTTGCTATGGGACTTGCCTGATAAATATAGATTGTCATCTTCTTTTAGTTAATATGAAAGGTCATTGTTTCTTAAAATTTAATATACAAATATGTGGTAAAACATAGATTCTGATTTATGGGTCTAGGATAGAAGCTCAGTTTTAGAATTTCTAAAAAGTTCTCAGATAATATCAGTCCTGTTAATAGATCAGCAGAGACTTACATTACAATAGCCTTTCTCAATCTGTTATGTCCATTTATTTTTGTCTGGAGTTTTTTTATTAAATTTCTCAATAAAACAAGCATATCCTCTAATACTAGCCTGTGCAAGAGAAATTTCCTGATTGAAACGGGGCTTCTCTAGTGGTGCAGGGGTTTAAGTCTCAGCACTATGAAGGTATCAGCATCCACTACAGCACAAGTTTGATCCCCAGCCAGGGAGGTGACCCACTTGGCATAGCAGACCTCTCCTGTTTTGCCCACTGCTCCCCTCAGTATTGTATTTCAGTAGATCTACCTGTTCTGCTCTCCACTCTGTCTCTGGTGAATCCTCTCACACACCCCACACTTCTGGCCTACACCCCAGCAATTATATGAAATAAATAAACCCTTAAAAAAAAGCTGTAGAAGAGGGTCTCTACTAATCTATTTGCCTTCTATGCTGCTTTTCCTAAATACATCACTAAACATTTGAAAGAGACAATTTTGATGAGTAATAGTGACTCAGGTATCAAATCTGCAACTGAGAAAACAATGAGTCAGGTCATTTAAAGAGTGGGTCTAAAGACATTCTTTCTCTAAAAAGAGGAAGTGAAGACAATATGTTAGAAATTGTAATTAGAACAAAAAGAATGTGACATCTAATTTCAGTGGTTTGAGTAGGTAAAAGAGAGACAAACAGAAATTGGATGAGCTGTATTTTAAGCCCAATTAGAGCAGGAAAGTGATGGGAATCATTAGGAGAATATTTGAGGAAACAGTGAGTTGGGAAAACCAAAGCAGACAAGTTTTAAGAGTCATAGATGGAGGAAAGATGGCTAGAAAAGGGCCTATAGAGCATTCTGAGAATTGGAATCTAGGAAATGAAGACTAACTGGGGATCCTGAGCTTTCTGTGATGATTGATATACAAAGAAATTTACAATTAGTTTAGTCCAAGGGAAAGTTTTATTCAGGTAAAGAGGGAATGGAGTGAGAGATTGGATCATGTCATGAGTAAGTCCTAGGCCTCTTATGTGATCCCATGAGTGAAGGTCTGAGAGACAGTCTAACTCCACGTATGCCTAGGAAAATTACCAAGGAAAAGGAAATAATGTACCTGGCCAGGAAATGAGAATTTAGATGATATACAATGCAGAAACTCATCATATTGTACTCTTATTTTATAAACTACACATCTTTTTATTTTTATTGATGTATTTTATGCACATAGATGGATATTAACACAACTTGGTTTTTATTCAGATTTTCTAAAAATATTTAATTGTTTTATCTACTATATGTGAATGACTATAAATAATGATATTTCAAAAGGATATGCTATTCTGTATAAAACACAGACTGAAAATATTTAAAAACTTAAATCATAGCTGATGTATCAGTGTATGCTGCGTGCATTGGTTATTAATAAATAAATCATAAATTCTTTGAGCAAAGTTAATAATAAACATAAAGACTTTGATGGCAGTCAGACCAACCTCTCTTCTGATTAATTGAAAGATATTGATTTAAAATTTATACAGCCACACAAAAGGCAATTTCTGTATTATCCTCAGGCAGTTACACATTGGTGAGAAACACAGACTTGTACCAAGACTCCCCATTATGCGTACTTGCTTTCAAAATGTTAGTTCATTTCATCATCAATCATCCACTCTTTCATTCAAGATGCATAAACTAGCAGTACAGTTCATTTATAGAACACTATTTTCATACTTAGCAATGTGTGAAACTGAATTTTTCACATTGTTAAATTCAGTCTTATTTAGTGCACAGGAGTAGGGATAGACACCAAAGTGCTGAACAGGCAGAGGGTGAAGATGAAAATTGCTCTTTTGAATCTTCTCTAACACCAAGCTCTGAAATGATGATTTTTAGCTGTTAACTCCATTTTTGTTTTCCACTTATATAAAGATGACTAAGACCAAATTCCCTCAGCATTTAAGATATTGAATTGAGGTACTATCAAAGAAACATTTTCTCAATTTCTTCTTTATTATTTGCATATATTTATATATATATATATAAAAGCCCTAGCTTTTAAACATTATAAAAAGGCATACTTATAAATTTAATCACCAGTTTAACAAAACTTGAAAAGGAACACATTCAAGACAGTCTTGAACAATTTGGGGGATACTTCTAAAGGACCAGCTGAAGGATATAGTTTCTGTCTAACAGTTTTCTTTGTATTGCAATTTTTCCCTGTAATGCATTTCCTTTAAATTGTACTATTGATCTAATTGTATGTTCCCATGTGCATTGTTTTTTATAGTCAATTTGAATAGCAAAAGGCTTAGTTGCCTATGATTTTTACCAAATTTAACCTACTCCAATAGGCGCCAACTGATTTTAACTAGCGCCATCTGATTCCCAACGTATTGGAAATCAAATCCAACTGTTTTTATCCAATCAGAACCATTGAACTGTTTTTCTCCAGTCATGGATGGGCATAACCAGTTTGAACTAGTTTTATATAGAAGAAATATCACATGGTGATATTAGCACGACAAACACAGGACTTAGCTTGACCATCATGTGACACTAACATGACACATCATGACATTTGCATGACAATAAAGTGACAACAAACCTTAGTGTGATCATCAACTAGCATTTGTATGATCATTGCATGATGTTATCATGGTGTCACATGAATATATGTGTAGACATAATTATGGCATTGCCATGCTAGTTGTAATTTTAGTAAATAGAACAATGTTCTAAGGAACTAAGAATTGACATGAATAAGAGAAATAACCCATGTACATCTTCAGAAAGTTTAATATACATTGGGCAGTGTGATAATCTCATTTAATGATGGAATCAGTTCCATAGACCATATAGTTAGGCCATTGTCCTACTTGAAAAAGTGGAAAATCACTATCTTACACTCAAAATATCTTCCCAGTTCAATTACAAGTAGTTTTCAATTGCAGATAGAAAATCATGGCATTTATTGAGTGTTTAGTCTGTACTGTAATCATTTTAGCTCTAATTCCAGCTTTTATTTTTAATCTTCTCATTTATGGAATTTACTTACAAAGGAACTTTCCTCATAAATTTATTTTGATAATATAATGAATAAAGTTTACCATTCATATAATAAGCCAAGAAAGTTCTAACTAAATGTTTAGATGTTATATGAAATATAAAAGTCATAATATAAAGAGAATATTGCAGTATTTTCACATCCTTCTTGCCATTTAAATTTTCTTATAACTTCAAATAGAATGAGTTTGGGGTCTTCTTTGATGATGTTTGGAATAGTAGGAATCGTGTGAATTTTTTTTTTTTTGTCAATCTTAAGAAACTGCTGTCTTACATTTCCTCTACCATTGCTATAAAAGGTATTAAAGATTTGGTTGTCATTTCCTACTCTTCTTTCCTGTGCATTTCCTAATGCTGAGTCACAACATGGATATTTGGATTTCTTTTTCTTTTTTAAGATTTTATTTATTTATGCATACAAGAGCTGGGGTACAGGCCAGAGTCCAGGGAGGTGAGAGGATTCACCAGAGACAGAGCCAGAAACAGAACAGGCAAACTGACTGAAATACACTGCTGAGGGGAGCAGCAGGTGAGACAGGAGAGACCTGCAATGCCATGTGGGTCCCCTTCCTGGTTGGAGGCAGGTATTGAACTCATGCTGCAGTGGCTGTGGTTTGCTTCATGGTGCATTGCTTAACCCACTGTGCCACCAGGGAGACCCTTTGCAACTAGTTTTAACTAAACTATTCAATTTCATGAGAATACATATTTTAAGATAATTATTAACTTTCTCAGCTTCTAGCAAGTATTCTTGAGAAAATAGAATAGCTCGTTTGGATAATTTGAGTACAATGAAAAGGTGTCAAGTCACAAAAATTAATGCATTATTTTGAGTAAAAATAATCGTCATGTATATTTCTCATGCCCTCTATATAAATACATAGTTAAAGTGCTACATTTTGTCAGTGATTCCTCATAAACTTTGTGCAAGTGCCTTCAACTTCTCAAACCACTTCTATAGTTCTACTCACAAGTCAAAATTTTATTTAAAAAAATCTATTTATGCATACAAGAGCTGGGGTACAGGTCAGAGGTACGGGAGGTGAGAGGATTCACCAGAGATAGTGGGGAGCAGAACAGATCGGCTGAAGTACGCTGCTGAGGGGAGTGGCAGGCGAGGCAGGAGAGGTCTGCTGGGCATGTGGCTCCCCTCCCTGGCCAGGGATCCAACTAGCACTGCTATGCCTCTGATGCTTCATAGTGCAGCACTCAACCCGCAGCGCCACCAGGGAGGCCCAAGTCACAATTTTAGTAACTTACTTTGAAAGAATAAAATTAATTAATTCTAAGTATCTCATAAGTAAACCTGCATCCTTATCTCCTCATTATAATTTGATATGGAACTTTTATCTGATGTTTGTAGCTTTTTTTTTTTTTAATGAAAGGTATAGTGAAGAAAAGCAGGTTTATTATTAAGCCCGAAAAAACTCAAATAATAAGCTTGAGGATTGTTGGGTTGTATGGTAGCTCCATTTTTAGTAGATTGAGGAACTTCCATATGGCTTTCCATAGTGGTTGGATTAACTTGCATTTCCACCAACAGTGTAGTAGAGTTCCTTTTTCTCTACATCCTCGCCAACATTAATTGTTGTTAGTTTTTTTGATATGTGTCATTCACACTGGTGTAAATGGTATCTCTTTGTAGGTTTAATTTGCATTTCCCTGATTATGAGTGATGTTGAACATTTTCCCATGTGCCTGTTGGGCATTTGCATGTCCTCTTTGGAGAAGTGCCTTATTTAAGTTCTGCCCATTTTTTTATTGAGTTGTTGCTTTGTTTTTCTTGAGTCTTGTGAGTCTTTGTATATATTTGTGATCAGTCCCTTGTTTTGGTTAATGTTTACTTTGCTGTACAGAAGCTTTTTATCTTGATGTAGTCCCATCTGTTTATCTACTCTCTCATTTTTATTGCTTTGGGGGATGCATCTTTAAAGACATTACTGAGATGTATGTCTTGTTGTGTTTTATCTATGTTTTCTTCTATATTTTTTATGGTTTCAAGTCTTACATTCAGATGTTTTATCCATTTTGGGCTGATTTTTGTACAGGGTAGTTGTCTAGTTTCATTGTTTTTCATGTGGAAGACCAGTTTTGCCAACACCCACTTCTAGGGAGCTGCTCAAAAAACACAAAAATACCTATCCAAAAGGATACCTGTACTCCTGTGTTTATTGCAGCACTATTTATAATTGGTAGACCTGGAAACAACCCAAATGCCCAAAAATAGGTGACTGAATCAGAAAGATGTGGTACATATACACAATGGAATACTACTCAGCAATTAAAAAAATAAGCTAGAATCATTTATAGTAACATGGATGGAGCTAGTAGAAATTATGCTCAGAGAAATAAGTCAAAAGGTTAGAATAAAATATCAGATGGTTTCATTAGTAGGAGGAATATAAAGAAACAAAAAAAAAGAAATAAAAATAAATAAATAAAAAAAGAAACAAAAAGCAGGGTGCAAAGAAAAGAACAACATTTTAAAAAAAGAAAAAAACAAACACAGGAACAAAAAGACAAAGGTAATTCAGAAGCACCTTGAGGGACGGGTGGAGGGAGTTGGAAGGGGGTGGAAAGAGCACAGGGGACAGAGGTGACTGTTCACTGGTGGAATGGTGATGGGAACTCTGTGAAGGACTATGATTGGTGTTAAATATGTATAAAGAAATTATTAAAAAAAAAGCTTGTAAAGAAAAAAAAAACAGATTGTACTTTATAGAATAATTTATCATGTGTTGACTACTCTTGTGAATAGGATGATCTATAATGACAAATTTCTAGGAAGCCTAAAACTTATTTGGTGGTAGATTACAGCTGTTCAAGGTCCCCTTGAAATGATTATATAACATTTGCTAATGGAGTGTCACGGGAAATTCTTAATTTTTGTAATATGAAAAAAGTTAGATTGGGGGTGGGGTTGGTTGCTTTAGCACAAAAAGTGAATCTAGAAATATATTTTATAATTTACATGTAATTAATTTGTGCTATAATGATGAATAACAGAGCATGACATCTGTTGTTTTCAAAGTGTGCTGGATTCCTCTCATTACTAGCATTAATTAATAATGTGATCTGTGTAAGCATAAAAAATCTAGTTCTGATTCTTGGTTTTTACTTAGTTTTACAAAGTGATTGCTCAGAATACTTCTGTTTTCTTGAATTGCCTCTCTATGCATAAACTTTCCCTAAAAAATTCAAATAAGCCATTGGAGTTTAAAGAAGTAAGGGCTAAGGTTTGTCTCTTTCTTGTAACTTTAAAAACTTAGCACAATGATTGTCACAATGTTTTGTTGCAGACCAATCAACAGGGAGTGCTTTTCTTGAATGAGCCTTCTCATGTTCTGTAAGTGGGACGAAGGGGTATTCATATTAGCATGCAACCATCGGGAATTTTGATGTAGGAGGTTCATGGGTAGCACTGAAAATATGAAGACATCAAGGGAGATTTGAGCTGGGAGAACAGATGATTGGTACAATGTTCCGTTAACCAAGAGCAGAAAACACCAATTCTGAGGCTAGGACAAAGCAATGTATTCTCTCTTTTTAATAACTCTCTGAATTGAAGAGGACAATAAAAACCAGTAACACTGAAGCAGAAGATGGACACCAAGAATGGGACCAGCAACTAGCAGATGATAAGGTATTAAAATGTTTCAAAGGGGAGTAGTTAAAAAGTAATAGTCAGAAACCTCAGCTGGCGAGGGGGGTTTAAGAGTGATAGGATAGTACTGAGCTAGCAAACCAGGATTATTTTTCCAGTTCCAGGAGTGATATCCATTATCCCTAAATATATAATGTCCCATGTAAAATTATATAGTTGATTTATCTATAAATTCTAAATGAGTAAGGCTATTATCATTAGTGAATTTTTCTGAAATAAATTTTCTCTACTTTCATTTCTTGATTTCTTCTTCCTTTGTCTTTTTCTTTTCCTCACTGGATGATCTTTTTCTATAAAAAATTGCAAATATATTACTGTTAGAACAGTCTCTGGTCACCTCCATTATTAGTCAAATCAAAAGGAGTGATCTTTAGCTTAATCGTCACCCATCTTCCCTCAAACAAGAGACTGACCTGGACACCACTTTGTTCTCAGAGCATCAGTGAAGGACTGAGTCCTTCTCTGGGTTGTCGTGGAGTTTCAACATTTCCGCCCTCAGGGAATCAAGAGCTCTTGCAGGCTCACACTTGATACCAAGTTAGTGAATTCTCTATGTTTCATGAAGTAAATGTTGGCCCAGTTCTAATTCACTAGCAAGTCCAGCGACACAGTGTACTTGATAACCATACTTGAGTAAGTTAAAATGACACTTCCTCTAGAAACACATTACTTCCACATTAGTAATTTACTCTCTAGACTAGTCTTGTGCAGCAATCTCTGAAGGGACAGTTGATTTATTTTTGTCTGAGTTACTCCAGTTTCCCACTCTGATATCTGAATAAAATGAATTCAAGTTTTGAAAAACTTGTCTAAGAGTGGAATTCAGAGTGTTAGGTCCATCTACAACTTCACAAAGAGAATTTAGTTTCTGAAAAATAAAATTCATCTTATTATGTTTCTCCTACATTGCTGTTCCCATAATAGATTGCTCAGGTCACTGCATTACAAAGTGCCACCAGTTTGCTAATCATACGGACTATGAGAAAGCCCCCAAACATCTGTAATCTGAACTATGTGAACTGATATGAATTCAGAATATAAGCAGAATAGAGCTCAAAGCCATAAGATCAAAAATAAAAATAAAAAGCAGTTTGAATAAAGCTTAAAAGAAATCTTTATTCAATTACTAAATATTTGCATCATATTATGAAGCATTAGCAGTTAAATTCCATAACTGAACTACATAAATTACAAATTGATTTAGATGAACCGGGTCTAACTCTAATGTCCTGCACACATGATGTCGCTTAAGGTGTGTAATGAACCATGGCCAGATGCAGCAGGAAAAGAATTTAACAAAATTGGCGTTGCCTTTTATTAGACCTCATATGGCTAGAATTTATCTGATGGGAAGAGTGGACTCAGTGAATTAAAAAACAAACAGATGCTTTCTTTGTGATGTGATAAAACTCTCTGGATTTATAATAGCTCTTCAGAGAACATAGCAACCTCTAAAATTTTGCTGCAAGGTGAGAAAATACCAGGCAAAGACGAGTTCTTAAAAAGAGAGAATACATCACCATAACTCTAAATACTTGTTCTTTACACATGATGTCTCTTGCAGAAACAAATAAGATGACAGATATACATGATTTATAAAACATTTTATTTTTTAGAAAAACAAAGTGATAAAATTTAGTTGATGGATATAGTAGCTGCAAGACAAAATTATTCTATGTCTATGTAAGCTGCGTGTAATAAAAACTCTAAAATAATGTCCTCTATTTGTTAAACTCATTGCTAGTGCTATTTGTATTATTCATTCATCTGGCAAGTAAATCTTCTCTCTATAGTCTGAAAATCTAAGTGTTACTGTAAGAGAGTGGTCCCCAGAGGAAGGGGAGGTTCCAGGTTCCCTGACCCACCCAAGAAAGGCTGGCACTGAACAGCTAAGAGAAACTGCTGGAAAGGAGACTGTAGAAAGAAGGAAAATGAAGGAGATTAAGAAGATAATTTGAGGAGGCACATGGACCAGAGAGACATGTGAAGAAGCTCCCCTTGCTTCTTGGCCTTGAATTGGTTAAAACAGATGTGGGTGAGAGACCCATGGAAAGGTTAGCAATGGCAGTCGTGATCTTGATTTTGATTTTGCTCTTTTCCTCCCAGACTTGTCTAGCTGTTTCTGACCCTTTTCTCTGGGTACCCAATGGAAGGTGCTTTAGACTTGTGTCAGGCTTTTGGGCCTTACTTTGGTTCAATCCTATTTGGCTGGACATTTACCCATGAGGGGATGGGTTACTTCAGGTACTGGATTTGGAAACTATTTACTTTTCTTTTTGCACACTGATTGTATTAAAGTTCCTTTCTACTAAAGGTCTTGTATGTTTTGTCTTGACGTAGTAGATGGCAGAACCTATTTAGGGCTGGCAGATTTGGGAGTCCTAGGGTGTCCCTCTCCCTGCCCTGCAACATTAATATTGATAGGGAAATTTTCAATTGTATTCTTATTTTTAATGAGAGTAAAATAAGTACTATGTTAGGTAGAAAAGTGGTCTTCCAAATATGTCCATGACCAAATCCCTAGAACTTGTTAATGTTACCTTACTGGCAAAAGGATTGTTGCAGATATGTTAAATTAGCAATACTGAGATAGGATCATTATTATCCTCATGTAACAGGATTGCAGTTAATGAATGAAAATAAAATATTATTTTTCTTAATTATTTCAAATATTTATAAAGCTTACAAGGGATTTTAGCACCCATGTTATTGTCATAGTCAAAATATGTAGAAACACAATAGATTTTTTTAACAATTTTAAATTAATTGACTATAAAATGAAATTTGAGGAAATTATAGGCAACTTTATTAAAAATGATAATAAGATCACAATAAAGCAGATCTTACAGATATGTTTTAGAAATTGATTATAAATAGGTAAAACTAAAAACTGGTTGAAGCATGTGACTATATACCATGTCTGATTTTTTTCATTGTTTATAATAGTTCAGAAACTTAATAATAAGGCATTTAAAATTTTGCTTTAATGTAGTTGGATATATGTCTATATCCATCTACATTATTTCTTAATTTATTAGAAACAATTAATTTTAAAATATCAGTTTTAATATAACTCTTAAAATGGTCTACTTATATATAAAACTAATGGGTTGTCAACAACAATATTTTTTAAGATTATACTTTTAAATTATTCTTAATAACCCCATATACTGTCAAAAATGTCCCAGTTTGGAGAAATGAATTATATGATCACCTCATGTTATTTCTTTTTGCAACTTGGATTATCTTCATCCAAGATTTGAACATTTGGTTTCAGATCATACTGCTGCATCTTGCATTTTATACCGGCCCACTGAGTTCCGTTTTCTTGTTATTGAAGAATATTCTTTCCAGTTCTTTCACTAAGTTTGTTTAAGTGATAAACATTTATGCCTCTAAAAGATGTATTTTTCATCATGCAAATTTTTGAATGATAATTAGATAGCAGATTCTTTTTAGGTGATATTTATTTTCTTAACACTTTTAAGATAAGGTTGTGTTGTATTTGAGTCTATCATTGCTGTTGAAAACTGTCAGTCTAATTGTTCTTTTTAAACTGATTCAGCTTTTCTTTATGGTTGCTTCAACACTGTCTTTGCCTTTTGTGAGGAGCAATTTAACTCTGAACCAGATGTGAGCTTCTTCTTAGTCTCTTGAGAACAGTTGGCCTATTTAAATTTGATAATGCAAATTCTGGATGATCACAACCATCATTTAAAAGATACTACCTTCCTGGTATACCTTCTATACTTTCCTGTTAGAACTTTTCTTAATGAATGTGGCCAGTTTTCTCCTTCTTACATTTAAGTCTTCTTATATTAAGTCTTGTCTTTAAAACTAGTGCTGCTAAAAACTCCTTTACAAGTCTCTTAAAACTAGGGCTTGTCAAATGCTAGTTTTAACCAATGAGATTTTTAATGGAATTGTATTGTTGGCATTTCTGGGGTAACTCTTTTTCAAGTAGAAAGGGTGACCCAACTAGTATGTCTTTTCCCTTTATTCCTACGACAAATTGAAATGCAGTGTGAGGAGCTGGAAAACAACCTTCATATAGACCTTAGAAAAAGGTGAGGACAGTATGAGAGATGGCTTCTGTGACAAGCCTGAGGCACAAATCTACTGCTATTTCTTAGCTGCCTCCTTGTACACTTCTCTCTTTTCTCTTTATCAGTTTTTAATCAATGAATGACTCATTGTCTCTAGGTATTGCTCTTTGTGTGATATTAAAAAAACACTTAGTTTTCACATCATTGAATCATATTTTCTAAATTTCATTTGAATAAGTATCTGTGAACCTAAATTGTTTCTATTTAGCAAATAGAAATGTTCACAAGTAATGAAATTTTATATTTCTTTGAAAAATACCTTATTTTTTAAATTTGAAATCTTCTTAAGAATTTTCTCAAACTACTGTATTTTCAAGCTCAATGTCATTTATATTTAGAACATACCTCTATAAATCCTCTACTTTCCCAGCTATACATATAAATCAGAACAACAAAAAGATACTTTTCTTTATTATATTAATGTACTCTATTTCTAAAATTGCTCAGTTTTTCACAGTGAACATTCTTGTGTGCTTAAAAGTTTTTAAAATTCAAATCTATATAATGCCATTTTCATCAAAATAGAGTAGGAGCCCACTAACCTTTAGACACCCTTTATCTTAACTTATTGCATGAATAGTGTTTAGAATTGTGAAGCTTTTCTGTTGTGCACAAGATACAGAATTTCAGGGATAAAGAAATAGACATAAATAGCAGCTCCAATTTCTCATATTGAATTGCATTAAATAGGTCTGATACTTACCTGGAATAGCTACAACTCCTATTCATGCATTTATTATAAACGAATCTCCCACCAAATTACTTTGTAATCCCCATGTGATGTCTATGTCTGTCTTTCTATTGAGATATTTATAGAACCTGATATGTTTTTGAATATTTCTTGAAAATTGTCCCATGTTTCAAACATTAATGGTAATTAGTGTTTCATAGTGCAATATATTTCATCTTTTTTTTTTTTTTACTGCTTCAGTTATAATAGCATACTCATAGGAAAGAATCTTAAAATTTATAGTGCCCAAAGTTAAGGCCTAAAGGGAATTGGGACTTAGCTAGTAAAACCAAGGAGAAAGGAATTAAATCCAAATTTAAGGCTAATGCAAGGTCTTGGGTATTAACGAGATACAGAAGTTATCTTTATTCCCTACTCTAAAAAATAAAAGTTAAGCAGAAATATGAGATAAAATCTAAAAGCAAAGGGATATATGTAGTTTAAAATCAAAATGTATTCAAAAGCCAGATGAGCATAATTATTACCAGAAGGATATAAGAGTCTATATTTCAAGTTGATTTGTGACTTTGAGATTATTTTCAGCTTTCTCAAACATAATTAAAATTTTCCCCAAATCATTTATAGATGAGCTTAAATCTAGAGAATGATATATAACTCATAATGAAGGTTTTGTTAAATTATATCTTTTTGGAGTATGTCCTATAAAGATCCTGCAAATTGGAGTATCTAGATCCAATTTAGATTGTGGTTAGTTAATGAAACAATAGAAACATTGCTTAAGGAATCAATTGTGTTTTAAAATATTCTTTATGAGTCATGTTCTAAGTTACTCTAGAATATAAATAAAATATGAGTCATCTATGAACCACATATTTTAAATTTTCTAGCTATCATGTTGGAAGAAGTAAAACAAGCAGGTAAGTTTTATTTAATAATACATATTTAATACAACATAGTATAATAATATAATTTAAATTTTCAATAAATATAAAATTATTTAGTATTTCACTTTTTTAACAAAAAGTATTTTCTTAAAATTCTGGAAAATTTTATCCATGTCTCTGGTCAGCCAAAGTGAGACAATAAGTGCCTGGAAATGTGTGACCTGTAAACAATGAAAGAGGTAGGTTTTCTCTGCCATTAGAAGGTTAGTTATCTTAATTACCTATTTAAAGACCCTATCTTCAAATATAATCATGTTTTTCAGTACTAGGGTTTAAGACTCAACATTTGGAAGGATAATTTTGGAAGGACACTTCAGCCTGTAATACTAGAATTTTCACAAATATTCTCTCTTTGGAAAGTACTGAATTTGTCTATCTTTGGTTTTCTGGGTGATTTATGTTTAAAATTTGATTTTGGAATTGAATGAATATTAAAACATGCTGAGATATGAGTATTGCATATATTGCAATAAGAATGGAACTGATTATATTTTAAGGTACCCTATTCCCTCTGGTAATGTGCCATGGTTCCTGTTTTTCTACTTTCTCACTAACACTTGTTACTTTATAGTACTTTTATATTTGTTTTTGATTATGTTCATCTTATGGGTAAGAAGTGTTTCCTATTGTGATTTTTTCCCCCATATTCTTAATAACCAATGAAGGTGAGACTCTATTTCAGTAGATCTGCCTGTTCTGCTCCCCACCCTGTCTCTGGTGAATCTTCTCACCCTAGACCCTAGTTCTTGTATGCATAAATAAAATAAATCTTAAAAGAAAGAAGAGTTGTTATTTATATGTAGTCAAAACATAAAAGTTAAATGGTGTCATACTTAATGGATTCTTTGTAATGAATCTTTGTGATGAATGATTTTCAATGATGCCCAATAAAAACATTAATGTACAAAGGATCAATACTTTTCAGACATGAGTTTTAGAAAATTTTGGCAAATCTTTGAGAAAAAGTCGAAGATTTTGCTTAATAAAGGAAATGACCCACAGATCAAGAATACTGTTAACTACTTGAGACCTTATGGAACTATTATACACACCATTGACATGTCAATTTGTATACAGTCTTTTTGTTCTAATATGTGTAGCATGGCTAAAGAAATATGTAACTATAAAATGTCCTGTTAGAGACAATAATTTTATAATGATTACAAAAACAAAAAGCTTGAGTGATAGAAACACATTGCCTTTTGGGGAAAAATAGGTTTTTTTTTATTTCTTTCATTTAATTGTATAACTATCAATTATTGTGACAAATAAAAAATATCATTCAATCTTTCAAGGATTAAAATATTATGCTTTATTTATTTTTTAAAGGTTTTATTTATTTATGCATATAAGAACTGGGGTACAGGCCAGATGTGTGGGAGGTGAGAGGATTCACCAGAGACAGAGCGGAGAAGAGAACAGGCGGATCAACTGAAACACACTGCTGAGGGGAGCAGCGGGCACAACAGAAGTCTGCTGTGCCACGTAGGTCACCTCTCTGGCTAGCAGTAGGGATCGAACTTGTGCTGCAGTGGCTGCGGTCTGCTTCATAGTGCGTTGCTTAATCCACTGTGCCACCAAGGAGGGCCCAGATTATGCTTTAGAAGAATTATGTTAACCAGTATCCCAATATACTCTGAAGGGTTTCTTAGTCCGCTGATCTTGTATACTTGCTGCCTGCACAGAAGAAGCAGCATATGAACTATCAAGTTGCCCAAACTAGTTATAATTTATATGTAATTTGGATATATTTAGCTGATATTAAAATTCAGTGCAGAGAGGATTGCTACATATCTGGGTACAATCTCTAAACTAACATGTAAAGCTAATATTTTGAATTAATTACCTGATAATCTCAAGCACCATGGTGTAAAACCATCAGAAGGCTTGAGCTATAGTACTGATTCTTTCTGAATAGTAAAACTTGGAAAAACAGTAAGACTCTGTTTCTTAGATTCTTAATTCTCTTAGATGTCATGAGAATAAATTATATTTCCTTTCTGAAGATGAGAAAATATACTTAAAAATTCTTTTGAAATTGTAAATCATTGTATAAATGTGATATCTCATCATCATCAACATCATCACCACCATCACTATCATCATTATCACCACCATCATCATCATAATCATTACCATCATCACCACCATCATCATCACCGCCGTCATCATCATCACCACCATCATCATCTCTACCATCATCATTATCATCACCATTCTGCTGTTGGCACCAGCATTTCATTTAAGCAGCTCTATGACTCAAACAGCAGTCTCCTTTTCTCCTATGTTACTGACAAACTGTCATACCTGATGGGTGTTCTCAAGACTGTCACCTGGCATGCTTTGCTTGGAGTGGGACACACTTCACACTGTGACAAAGTGTGGTCCTAAGGGGTGATGATGTTTCTGGTCAGAGTTAACAGGGCAGAAAATACAGGCAGTGCATTTTCCCATCCTATGGAGTGTGAGGTGAGTTCAAATAGAGAAATTACTGTTACAAATCTCCTTAAATAGAGTAAGTTTGAAGAAGGGATCTGCTCAGGAGAAAATAATCAGGCTATTTAGGAGAGGCAATCTATAAAAGTACACAACATACTTATAAACGTGAATGAGAAAACCAGCTACTCTGAATATGTTGACCAAGGAATATTTGGTAAACAAAACTGTAGATGTTCTCTGTCAAGGGGATTGACCCACTATTCCTGGAGCTGACTGAGCGTGGTTTCTGTCCATCTGGGACAATGACACGGCCCTGAGACACAGCTGGCTTGTTGTACAAGCATTGCAGTGACCACCCAGGATCATTTTAAAACAGCACTGATACTTTTGTAAAATTTTTATTTTCTTTGTGTATGCACACAAGAACTGGGGCATAAGCCAGAGATGCAGGGGCAATGAGAGGATTCTCCAAAAACAGAATGGGGGGCAAAACAAACAGATCTACTGAAATACACTGCTGAGGGCAGCAGCAGGAGAGACAGGAAAGGTCTTCTGTGCCATGTGGGTCAGCTCCCGAACTCTTGCTGCAGTGGCTACAGATAGCTTCATAGTGCTAAGACTTAATTCCCTGTACCACTAGGGAAGCACTAGCACCAATTTTTGAATGGTAGTGATTCATTCTTCTTTGAGAAGAGACCATTTTATTACTTCTAATCCCCAAAATCTGGATCTGTAGGAATATCTCTCCTGAATTCCCTATTAAGTTTAAACAGCTCTACCTACCTATTTTTTGGCATATAGTCTAAGAATGCCTTGACTTTGGAACCAGACTACTGGGACTCCATTCTCAGTCTTTGATAATGAGTTATATGACTACCAGTTTATCTGTACCTCAGTTTACTCATTTGTACAAATAACATATCTCATAAATATGTATGGTTATTAAATGGCATGAACAATTTAAATTACTGAGAAAAGAAACTGATATCTATTTCTCAGTGAAAATAGTTATTTCTATGGTCTCACACGAATTTGATCACTAAGCATTAAAAGTCATAGAAGAAACACTTGCTGAATGATAAAGGGAAAGGAAACATTTATTTATTGATCATACATATTGATCCCCATGACTGTGTCAGGCATTTAATCCTCAAATAATCATGTTTCCGTTGTTTATTGATGATAGAGATTGAAGCCCTGAGCAAGTGTCTGAGGTTACAAAGAAGGTAACAGATGGAGATTGCAGGAGCATCTGATTCCAGAGATCTTGATGCTTAATTTGTATTGTTCTGTATCAGAATCTCTGTTCCTCTTTCAGTTTTCTCTTTCACTAACTTCCCCATCGGAATGACTTTAAAGAAAATTTACCTATGGTGTCCATGTGCTTGCCCAGAGACACTCTTGAAGAAATACAATTACCCAGAAAAGATGTGCATACCTTCTTCCTTATAATCGTCCATATAGCTACAAAGAAAAAGGAAATATATTCTTTACAAACACACATATTTCTTCCCGTGTTCAAACTTCTATTGTAGCTGCTCATAGAGAGATACAAGGAGTTTCCTTCTCCTCACTAATATGCACATGTACATATGCTTACTAGAAATCAGGGTATGGGGAAAACTGGCATAGAAAGAAAGGTTGATCATATCATGTGCAGTAAAAGCTCAAATAAAGTTATGTAAGTCAGACTTGGCTCTCAAGACTATATGGCGCATGGAAAATTGCTTTTGAGCCTGTTTTCCTGCTTGAATTTTGAGATTTGCAGAACATGCCAGATGTCTAATACAACTTCAGAATCCCAGAAAACAAAATCAAGCAAACAACAACAAATAAGACTTGTGTCTGTGGTAAGATATGGCCCGACCTGAGATCTGTGGCTAAGTAGTGTAATTTCATTGGGAAAGAGACATATGGAGAAGGTCACAGTGTTTCTGTTTAAGGAATGGCATGTGAACCATGCTGGCACTCTATCCCATTGGGATTCAGAGTCTGATGCATCAGAACAGGGAAGCAAGTGCTGCTGTAGGGAATTACCACCTATTATAACCAAAATAGAGCTTATCCCTCTTTATAACCAACAGTATCTTGTTGCAGGGGTAGGGAAGGACAGCACATTAAGAGCTACCACCCTATTCATGTGGGACCCAGAGGATGACAATGTTTAATAAAATTTAAGTGCTCTGTGTCCTACATCATTATCAGTGACTGACCCAAAGCAAGAAATCACTGCACAGGGTGGTGTTTCTGGGGCACATATACAAAGTAGGGCTTTTTATCACTTGTTTGTACACTGACTGTATCTTCAGGAACTTGTAGTCTGAGAGACCAATTGTTATGAAAACACACAAACAAGCATACATGCACACACTTACAATTATCATATGCATGCTGTACATTGTGTACATTTGCCTAAGTCAAAGGTTGGGGGAGTTTTGTATTATAACATAGAAATCTTACTCTTTGGAGGGCTGATAACCCAGGCTTTCATCTCAGTACAATGAGTATACCTAGAACTACCTTTTAATATAATTGGTTTTCATTATAGTCCTATGTATTTAATTACCTTCAGCTACCATTAATATTCTGGACAGGGATCCATAGACTTTGCATGACTATCAAGGACTAATGAAACTATGTTAAGGTCCCTATTCTAGGGATTATGGTGAAAGCAGGAAGAGGAATTGGCAGATATTAAGACCTTAGACATCTAGATGCGTAGATAGGACAGCATTGCTGTCATCTTAGCACAATTCCTCAAGATTGATGGTTGGTGTTACTGTAAGTCCAGATGATCTAGATGGGGTATCTATGACAGGTAAATATGACATCATAATTTAAGAATAATGGTTGGTGTCAATATAAATCTAGAGATCTAGATTGGGTAAGTAGATAGGACAGTATTGCTGTCATATTAGTGCAATTCTTTAAAAATGATGGTTGATGTCAATATAAATATAAAATTCTCTATTATTCTTTTAATTTGCACTTTGAAATCTCTTGACTATCTTTTATGAAATGAATATAGTACTTACGTTTAAATAAAACACTTTTAAAATTGTCATTACTTGCATGTCCACTTGCTAGATTTTTAAGAGCTCTCCAGAGAGATTATAATGTAGTCTATTAATATAAGCATCTACTTTTTCCCCCACACATGTCAAAATATGTTATATCAGGGAAAATAATGCATTTTCTTACCTGATTTTAATTTCAAGTGTCATATATCATCTTCAATGATTGCTAATTGCCACTAACTGGCATTTGATTGAAGTATCAAAGATGTGGATCTATTCTGTGCCACTAATTGATCCAAGTTGGATTTTGGCCAAGTCTTATAGCCTAAATGTCCAGTAATAAGGGAATGATTAATTGAATCTTAGCATATCCATATGACAGAATAATATGAAGCCATTAAAATGGTATTTTAGAAGAATACTTAGTAAAATTGGAAAATTCTTACAATAATTTTACCATCAGTACATGGGGAATAAAATCTAGATTTATCATCCTGAAATCTAAGACTCTACAAAAGTGGCACCCTGCATAATTATACTTTTCACCTTAAACACCTGTTTCTCTCATTCATTATACTTCATCCAAACAATTTTTTATTGTATTTTTGTAATATTCCATGGTTTTCCAAATGAAGATTTTGCATTTAATTCTTCCCATTGTCTGTACAGCCTTTCTTTACATCTTTACAAGAGCTGTAACTTCTTATCACTGCAAAGGTATGTCTCTGACCACTGACTTATTTTTTAGTATATCACTCCTCTGTTTTACTTACTACTTCTCCCTATTAAATATTGCCATAATTATTTCTAGATGATTTCTCTATACCTTCTGCTAGAACTCATGATCCTTGAAAACAGGAACCTATTTGTCTTGTTCAGTGTTTCACATTATGTGCTTTGAACAGTGCCTGGTAGTTAGTAGGTGCCCAATATAAATTTGCTGAGTGAATAAACAAGAAAATAAACCAATAAGCTTCATTTATTTCAAAAGTTAAAATTATTTTAGAAATCTTTTAAAAACAGAAAGATTATAAATGACCAATAATGACTCCATCACAGAAAATTATCATGTACCTGTTAAGGCAAAGACATGTAAATAAATCTATGACATTTGGGTCATCTAACTGCACACCCTGTTTGGATCCCCTTTCCTTACATTTTTTCTTTCTTTCTGAGAAACAAAATTATCCTCATAAAATTACCTTTCCTTTCTAACAGTTCAGTGATAATTTTAATTTATTGTGAATTATCTGACCTTTTCAGTATACTTATTTAACAAAAAGTAAAGCAAATTCAATAGAAGAATTTTGGTACTCATATTTTCCTGAACTTCTAAAATATGGAATAGAGTCCAATGATTGGACAATGATGAGTGCTGTGGGACACAGGAGACCTTCAGGAGAAAATGACTTTTCAGATGAGACTTGAAGTGTGTCCAGATCAGCCAGATTAAATTTGTGAGACTGGAGATATGAAGGGCAGGGGAGGCAAAAAAACAAAACAAACCCAGATAGAGAAAACTGTTGATTGCACAAAGAAATAAAGCTTTAGGAGAGTCAAAAGTCCAGAAGAGGGACTTCCCTCGTGGTGCAAGGGGTTAAATCTCAGCACTACAGCACCAATTCAATCTCAGGCCAGGGAGCTGACCCACATAGCACAGCAGACCTCTTGTGTCTAGCCCGCTGCTCCCTTTAGCAGTGTATTTCAATAGATCCACCTGTTCTGCTCTCTACTTGGTCTCGAGTGAATCTGCTCACCCCCAAAACCTCTGACCTACACCCCAGCTCTTGGATGCATAAGTAAAATAAATCTTTAAACAAAAAATAGTTCCAGGGGAATTTCAATAACTGGAGTGAAGGAAGAAGCCAGATTAGGAGGACGTCTTGTTAAGCAGTTTATCTTGAGGGCAATATGAAATTTTTAAAGTGCTTTTAGCATAGAAATACCATGATGAGTTTTGTAATTTGCAAATTTCATCCTAGCTGCTCATAGACAAATACAAACAGAATATGCTTTTTTAGTTTGTGTGCTATGCAATTTTATAATTGTATTTTATTTGCATAATATATACATTTTACATTTATAATGTATTACACATTGTACTTATACACTATAATAAATTATATTTTAGATATATAATTATATTTTACAATTGTGTTATTTTATAATTGCATAATAATAGACAATATTATTATGGATTTTTTTCCATACTTACAGGGAGAAAACAAGTAAGCAGATATATGAAATGGATCTTAGAATCAGTGAAGTGTCATGGGTACAACCTAATTTCTTCTAGACTCTAGACTCAAAAGAATGTATTTCTTGCCCTTTTTATCCTCTAGGGGATTTCCATATTTCTTCACTAGTGGTTGTGTTACTCTAACCTCTGCTTCAATAATGGTATCTCCTTTTCTGACTCTAATTATCCCGTCTTTCTATTATAAGGATGCTTGTGATTACACTGAACTTACCTGGAAAATCCAGAATAATTTCCCCACCTCCAGACTCTTGAAACTTAATCACACATCAGAATGCCTCTTAACATGGAAGGCGGCATAGTTACATGTTCTAAAAGTTAGGGTATGGGCATCATTGGGGGGAGGGCATTATTCCTCTTATCACACTCCTCCATCATCTATTTAGGTCAATTGTACTTGTTTTTCATTTTTTTTTCTGATTTACTTTTCTTATCTGCATAAAGTAACAAAATGTAGTTCATACTTCCTAGGGTTGTGAAGAGTGAATGCTTAGAAGAGTCTGGCACACATCACACACTTACAGATCTTATTACTATGGGGAATAATATAATTTTACAATCACCTTCATGAGGTTAAATATTCCCTCATTCATATATACTTATGGTAAGTGTTCGGACTTATGAAGCGATAGATGAGAAATTAATAAGATATAATAGTTGAGTAATTGATTGTAGGACCATACGTATTCACATTATGAACCATATAGCCTTTGAATTACCCTGGAAGAATCATTAATAATTTGGGAACTCTAGCAAGAAATTATGAACAGATTATTTGCAATATTGGCTTCATACCTTCTGTAACAAGGTAGAAATATCTTCACTTGAATCCCTGTGTGTTCAAGAAGGTAATTATGATTCCATTGACTCTCCATCACCATCCACAAATAGTGAGTATGCTCTTTGTGTCTGCTGTTTCTTTAGGATTTTTGAAATGTTGTTTCAAGGTAACAAATAGAGGTGTGTCCAAATAGAGCATCTTGCATTTAAGAGACATGAAGAAAAGGATGCATAAATTAAGTGTCTGGAAAAAAATTTTCTACTTAAAGAGAATAGGAAGAATAGTGATTTGTAGAAAAGGTAGGGGTTTGAGAGTTACCATGGGGGAGGGAAATTTTGAGAAAATCAGTTGTAATTGAAGGAAATATTGAGAACAACTGAAATGGAAAACATTTTAATGTTTTTTAGAGAATATTTTTCTTACATTTTGTCCTTTTTTTAAATTGTGGTAATGTTGGTTTACATTATGGTTGGTATTTTGGAAATATAGAATCCCCTCATTCAGGAGTAGTTATTGAGCTGCTCCCACAATCAAAGCATCCATAGTACATCACCACATTCCATTGTGCTCACTGTGCTCTTGGTTCTCAGTACTCGTTCTTTCCTCCCTCTCTGGATTTCTCAGCTATCTAGTCAGCCTTCAAGGGTTAGTTTCTAAGTTTTTCTTTATTTGACACTTTGCTTGTATCTCTATAGTCAACATATAGCAAGATACCAGAAATAATGATTAGTTATCATTACTTTCAGTTGCTATATTTTACTTCTTTCAGTTCGTTTCATACTCTGACTGGTCATAAGCAACTTAGGTTTTGTTTGAATTATATATATCTCATTCAGTTACATTCTCTTCAGATTTCCTACCCCCTCCTTATATGTCTGTTTTACTTATAAAATCATTTTAAATCCATCTGTCTCCTCAGCAATGTTTATAACTTCTGATCACTTTTCTCTCAGAGGAGAAACTGACTCTTCTTTAGGGTCACCTTTTCCACCTATTCTAACGATGTCATTTACATCCAGTTTATGAAGATGTCCTCAAAATACACAATCACACACACTTTATCACTGCATTCCCCAGAAGAAGATGTTCGCATTACTTCCTTTTACAAGATTTGTTAATGAGTACAAAGACCCTAAGTTCTTTCTGTCTAATTTGCTAATAAACACATTTGATCTCACTTTTTATTTCATTAAAATAAAAAAATCACTGGTAATTTTCAAATCTAATTACTGCCATCTATTTAATGTTACTACTTTTTGGCACAACACTATGCATTAGTCTTTTTGCTTAATACTTATTTCATTTACCCTATTCAGTTCAGTATTCTTTCTTGCTTTCCTCTTGCTGTATCCCCAACTGTTTGTAAATATCATGTCATCTTTGACATTTAATTCACTACACATGCTTTTCTGTATGATATTACCAACTTCTACATATTTTGTTAAGAACAATGGGCATTCCCAAATGAAAAATTTAAAAGCCCCACAGAGATGGTATTCTACTGCCCTCCTTCTCTCCCACTGATTTTATGAAATAAACTACTGCAGACAGATTGCATGCCACGGATCTAGGACCCCAAGAGAAGGGGTATGGCAATGTATGGCAACACATGACCCGGCACCCTCACACCCCAAGCACATTTGGGACAGCAGCTGGACACTCTGTGACATTTCCTGGCACAGAAACTTCAAATGCAGGCTGCATTGCATATAGAAGCTAGCAGAGACCAAAATAATCAAATCAAGTAAATACAAAGTGCCACTGGCTGGGAAATTAAAAGTAGTTCAGCCTTCTAAGTTGCTGATTCAGATTAAAAATGAACAAAGCACCTGAGGCTAGACAATAGTAAGATGCCATTTGAATCTGTGACACTCTGGACTCGTGGCTAGTGCTGATAGTGACTCCAACAGGGCTAGCTTGTGATAGCACTCTGGAAAAAAAAAGAATTACTTGGCATCACTGTAACTTCCATTTCTGAAATCATCCTCTTCTTTCTCTGTCACTTCCTCTTGTCTCTTCTCCCCCAAGAAATATGTATAATATTGTCTTTCAATCCAGGAATTTAAGGCCCTCAAATGGGCCCTTTCTATGCACGTATGATTCACCTCAATATTTTCTGATCCTGCATTTTTGCCCTAACTCATCTACAATACCTTTCATACATGCAGGATAAGCAGAATAATTTCTGCGTCAGAAAACCCAACAGGGGTTCTCTTTTCCTATTTTCTCTCCAGCAGATGGTGTTTTCCAAAGATGCCTATAGTACCTCCATCTCCTGTGCTTTTCTAAACTCTGCCAGTTCTGTAGCAAGTGATGGAGGTTAATTACCATCATCCAAATTCTGAGCAGACTGGTGACTCAGGTGTATGCAGGAGTATAAAAACATATGCTGCTAACTTAATGACTGGCCTTAAAAGTGTGCAGCGGCCTTCTAGTTAGCTAGGGCCCTCACCATTGGAGCCCTTGGCTTCACTGAGGATAGGCTAGCAGCCTAGGCTGCTGTGCTGTGATAAAGCCCAGAGTAACTCATGTAGGCAAAGCAGGGGGGAGAGTCCCTGAGATTACAAGGAGAGAGTTACTTGTTTAGCTTCCTCTGAACTCAGTCATTTGCTTTTACAATTTTAAACCTCTCTCTGACTATAGTCACGTGACATATTCTGAGCCACAATACCAAGTAGACCCCAAATTTCAGTTGCATGTTAAGTGTAAGCGGTAGAAAAATTATTGTTTTAAAATTATGGAGCTTGGTATGACTTGTTTTATATCAAAAGTAACTGAAATATTGCCCAAGTAAAGATTTTGTTCATGTCTCCATCCATCTATTCCATGTTCAGAGTAAATCCTGTTTTGTCATAGTCAATTGAAGTTTTACCATTCTTTGATTTGGTTTGAGAATAATCGTGGCTTTAGGAGTGACTTAGTTATGGCCAAAACGGTATGAGGTAATAGTTACTGGGAGGTGGGGAAAGGAATCACACAAGTAATAAAATTGCCTTTATTTCTAACAAATATCATCTTCAGAAGTGGGGCTAACCTGTAAAATGTACATTGAGGGTGAGAATGACCAGAGCTAAAGAACCTGGATTATTGACATTGTTGATCAAATGAATTAACCAAGCCTGGAAATGCTTACTTGATACCTATAATTTAGCAAGGAATATATTCTAATTCATCTTACAAAACTGAACTTGAGTTTTTTGTTATTTGATTCTTAAGTCATCAAAACTGTTCTTAATACCTCAATATAAATGCATGTGATATTCAAGGATTATCAGTATATCCCTTGCATTATGATTTAGGAATAAAGATGCTCAGAGTAGCAGGGAAAGAAAAACAGTGAGAATTTGGTAAAATAACACAAAAGTAAGGCAGATAATAGGTTATAAAAAATTATCAGATTGCAAAATGTCGGGGCATATAATAGATAAGCATGAGACTATCTGAAGGAAGGCAGTATTTTTTAATTAAGAAAATCATCAAGAATCATCCACATGACTATGGCCAGGAACATTGCTTCTCAGAGGGCCTGGGGTACTAGGGAAACAAATTGAATAAAATATGAAGCACACGCAAATGTAATATTTTTATTCTGTGGAGTGGCCTGAAACAGTGGTAAAGTGATGGAGCTGCAGCATGTGAACTGGAGAAAAGTCGTTAGCTTGGTGAGCTTGTGTTCAGACAATAAGAACTTGAAAGAACAGTAGGATATAATGTACCATTTATATAAACAGGTAATAATAAGTAAATCCTAAACGTGTTTACTTTGTGTTAGACATTATTTTAAAGAATTTACACTTATCAATTCATTTAATTTTTAGCAAAACTTTTTGCTTACCAATTTGCAGATAAAGAAAAAGAGAGGTTGAAATGTTTGCTCATGGTTTTATATATAGTCAGTCCTGAAATGTGAACCCCATATGTTTCAATCCCAGAACTTATGTTTTCTTTGTTTTGAGGATGATTTATGTGGCTATATTTGCAAGAACTTGTCTTGTTTTTGATAGGTTGGCTCAGGAGCTGGGAAGGAATTAACTCTTCAGGTGGTGGTGAATGTCATCAATCAAATTAAGCGATTAAAAACTCCCCTGCCATGGAAATGAAGAAGTGATGACATCTCAGGGTAATTTTCTTGTTTTACAAAAAGCTGTTTTCAATATAAAATGACTTATCAAAAAGAATGTCTATGCTACAAGAGAAATTTAGACATTGACATATCAAAAGGAAAATGAAACAATCTATGACAGAAATATATTGAAGTAAGAAATATTTCATGGAAGAGAATCATTTCTTTAGCTCATCTAACATCTCAGTAATTGCCCTTAAAAGCTAACTTTGAATAATCTCAGCCAAAGTACTTTCCGATATATTAATGTGAAGTCAGGTTTGTTTTTTTTTTTTCTATGAGATGTCTTTTTTTTTTAACCACTTATTTGATATTTATTAAAGCAGCAAGTCTGTGTTTAAACAAATGAAGCAAGTTTTCTTAGTGTACTTAAATCATGACATGGTATACAAAATGTGCTGTACATAGTTTTATATTAGCTGCTCAGACAACTAAATAATATTGTCTACAGAAGCATCTTCAAATACCTCAGTGTGTAGGAGGGAATAAAAATGATGATTTTTAAGAAGATTCTTAAGAATGTGCATATATTGAAAGAAAAAAATAGTGAATGAGGCCTGACATGGAAGAGATGATGAGTGGAAAGTATTAGAAACCATAAAGATGCCCAGAATAGGAAATATATACAAAAACTTAAGCAAAAGGCAGCCAATTCTTATATCAAGGCTGAAGGATAAGATGCAAAAATTTGATTGAGTCAAATATTAAAAAAATTGTTTTGAACTCAGAAGTCTATATTTTCTTTTGATTACTTTTTAAAAGAACTTCAGAGCTAGAACTTAACCTTTCATTCCATGATGTAATTTTGCATTCAGTTATATAAACTGAGCAATCTTACTCCAATTTATGGACTGTCAATTTTATTAGAAGTTTACTTTTAAATGAACTTAAGCCTTGGCATAGGTCAGGATCCTTTTTGGTTTGGACAGCACAACATCCCATTGGGATTTTCCCTTGGAGTCCATTTATCATTAAGAGGAAATATTGTCACTTTTTATGACCAGAGAAAAATCAGATAATGGAATTCCTACCAGGAAAAAAAAAATGTATTGCAGCATTCTGATACTCTCTCTGGTTTAAGAATTTTGTGCATTTTCAATCTTACAAATCATCTAGCAAAGTAAAGTCTTAACTGATCATAGAAGTATGTCCTGTAGTCTATTTCTATATCTGCTAGAAGAATGCATGTCCTTACCTTTTGAAAAATACCTGTAAAGGTGATAACATCATTTGGTTATCATGGAAGCTTTTGTTAAATAATATATTAGGAGATAAGAAACAAGAAAATAACTTTAAGAAAATTAAAGTGTAGGAACTTCACATCAAATTCAGCTCTGTAAAAAGCAGTGCATAAAGGAGTACACCTCTGTCTAGCTTGGAGGATGGATCATCAAGCATGTTCCATTTACTTAACTATTTACTCTTACCTTAATTTTTACTTAAAAAATAAAGGGAAGTGATGGTAGGTGGTCGAGGAGGATCCATCATTATAACTAGGAGAATAAAAGGACATGTTCATAAAGATGAGCAGTAAACAATATTGTTTGCCATGTCATTAAGACAAGTACACATTTCAAAGGAGATTACAGCAAACTCTTCTGAATGAAGAAAATGGCTTTTTATGAGACCACTACAACTTTGATTGTAAAACTTAACAATGACATTAACCACCCCTTCTCAAATAGAGAACAATTAGTCTATGACAACAAGAATTCTAAATAAAATATTAACAAATGTAACTCATAATTTTAGGTGGCAGTATAATGTAATCATGACTAAATAAGATTTACCCTACAAAATGCACGGATGGCTTAATATTTTAAAATATCAACCAATATTTTAAGAATTAGTTTTTCAGTTTGGTTTTATCTGACCCTTTGGTTTCACTAAAATTTCTTCTAAGTGACTCCATATGATATTTATCTTTCTCCTTCTGACTCATTTTGCTTAGCAATATTATTTACAACAAAAATGAAACATTGGGGGCCGCCCTGGTGGCGCAGTGGGTTTAAGCAGTGCACTAAGAAGCAAACAGCAGCCACTACAGCAGAAGTTGGATCCCTGCCAACAGTCAGGGAGGGAACCCACATGTCCTAGCGGAGCTCTCCTGCCTTGCCCACTGCTCCCCTCAGCAGTGTGTTTCAGTCATTCTGCATTTTCTGCTCCCCACTCTGTCTCTGGTGAATCCTATACCCCAGCTCTTGTATGCATAAATAAATAAATCTTAAGAAAAAAGAAACACTGGTTTGAAAAAATGACATATTATCTTTAATATGTTTTTTACAGTATTTTCAGAATTCAGTACCCATTCATAATTTAATGAAAACCCAAGTTCCTAGTGTGTTATGTATAAAAAATGTCTTTTATGTGATAAAAACTTCAAAAACAGAGCTATCTTCATACTTGGCAGTAAAATATTCAAAATTTATTTTCCCTTCTGTCTTCTCCCCTCCCCTTCTCCTTCACATATTACAAAATAATGACCCTTGCTACTTTTATTCAACATTGTACTTTAGGCCTTAGTACAATATAAAAATAGAAATAGCTATCTTGTAGATTGGAAATAAGAAAGAAAATTTTCATCATTTGCAAAATAATGGTCATATGCTAAAGAAAACTTTTAATCTATGAACTTAAGCACATTTAACAAAGTTGTTTTATGCAAATTCAAAATAATCAATTTTACATTTTAAAATGTAACCAACGACAGATTAAGTACCACCAATGAAAGAATCATACAACATCAAATATTCAGGATAAATGAAAGCAAAGTACAAGTCATTTATATTAAAAATGGCAATGATTGAGAGTAACGAAAGATATTAAAGATAACCTAGTAGAGGGAGAGTTATAATGTGTTTCATGGATTAAAGAGTTGAAAGTATAAAGGTCCCACCAATATTTGGGGTGGGTATGTGTGTTTGTATGTTTTATACATAGTAATTGTATACAGAGTAAATGGGGACAGACATACAATTTTATGGCAGCCTCTGGGCTACGTGTTGATATTTGCTTGTCCTGAGGCTTCCTGAAGGCAGATCAGATCAGTGGCCCATGCACACTGTGCTGCTGTACAGTCCTAATGCCACCTGTCACCTGGCAAGGTGAGCATCCATTGAGGGTTTGCAGGACTGACAGTATCAGAACAGATTCTCCTATTTTCTTTTTTTTTACTGTTACAGTCATGTTTTTTATTTTCTATATTCTGATGCTTTTCTTTTTTTATTTTTAATATTAACTTTTTAAAATTTATATATATTTGACATCAGTTGTAATGCCCATGTATTCCCCATCACCATAACACCAGTGCACCATCACCTCAGTCCCCTGTGATTCTGTCTGCCCTCAACCCTCCCCCTCTTCACTCCCCACCAAGTATCCCCAATTTGTCCTTGTCTTTTCATTTTTGGTTTTTGTGTCTTTATTGTTATTATTATTATTGTTCTTATTCCTTTCCTTGATCCTTATTTGGTTCCCTCATGTTCCTCCTACGGGAGGAACCATCTGGTATTTTTCTTTTGCCTTCTGACTTACTTCGCTGAGCATAATCCCTTCCAGTTCCAACCATGTTCCTATGAATGTGTCTAGTTTTCATTTTTGATTGCTGAATAGTATTCCATCATGTATATGTACCATAGCTTCCCGATCCACTCATCTATTTTTGGGCATTTAGGTCTTCCCTATTGTAAAGAGTGCTGCTATAAACATAGGGGTGCAATTATTCTTTTGGGATTCTCCTATTTTCTTCTTAATGTTCACTCTCTATCACATTCTACATGTAGACATTATATCAGCCTTTGCATCAACAAGTGGGATTCTACTCTTGGCAATAGCCTCAAGTCTAATTTTAACGTAGTCCAAGTGATGGTGATGATCACTGTGCTCAGCAAATGAAATTTCCTTCTGTTTTTAAAGTAATCTACAGAAATTTATCTCTCAGCTTGCTTCATAAAATAGACCTCCTGTGAGGCAGTATGAATTACTTTCATGCTACCACAGTGAGATTTAATGACATTTTTAATAAATAATAATATCCTGTGTACATATAATAAAGCATTACCATTTACAGTGTCTGGTTTAAATTTACAAAAATGTACCAAATCAGTGATGAGAATCATGATTTATAATTATTCTATTACTATTTCTGAAACTATTTATGGTAGAAAAGGTTAGTGACTGCTGCTGGCACTGTGGTAGCAGAAAGCTAATGATTCTCTTGTCTTTTAGAAGAGTTAGACTGACTCATGTGCAGAAGAATACCTCAAGGCTGTGCTTTAAATGCTTAGCTCATTTATCTCTCATCAGTTAGGTAAATGAGATGCAGAAGTGGTTCCTAGTTTCTAAATAACTTTTTATACACTAGTGAAGACTTAAAGGGTCCTAAAATACTCTCTTGTTAATGAAATTTCACTCATATAATCTGTTCCTTATTCTAGATGACTCATTTTTAAAGCTTCCAGGAATACTGCTGCATTCACACTCATATGTGAATGTTTACAAATGCCTTTTTATTATGTATTTACTTGTTTATGTGGTGATGATTAAAAAATATATCTACCGTAGTTAAATAAAATGTTAACATCAGGGTAGATGGATTAAGAGTATGTTGAAACTCTATTATCCTTGTAGCTAGCTCTTTGACAAATATGAAATTATAGTAAAAAAGATATTATAATGAAATATAATGTCTAATAAGTAGTTATAGTTCAAATACCTAATGGGGGGTATCCAACTGTTATCTAAATTAAAAATCAATCACTTAACTAATTGAAAAAGCAAAGCTCCAATTGACACTATATATTTCTCACGTATCACTGTCAATACCTGTATAGTTGAAGACAGATAATACATATCTTTGACTTGAAAGTTTCTTTACTCTCCAATCATGCTATACATTTACCAGCCATTTTTAGTGTATCTGGATGGATAGACAGACAGATAGATAGATAGATAGATAGATAGATAGATAGATAGATAGATAGATAGATAGATATGTCTAGCTGAAGCCCAGAAGCCACAGTTAGTAATTTAGCTATAGTATTTGAAGTAAAGTGAAACTACTATCAGACAAGCCACTATGGGCTATTGAACCAGAAAGGACTTTTGAAAGTCACAAAACCAAAACAAAGTAAGAGAAACAGGATTAAAGTCACAAGTTGACTTGGATACAGCCTCAGAGAATTTGTGGTCATGCTCAGTGAGATTGTTTACAAAGGACAAGGAGGGCACATGAAGCTTATTCATTGAGATTCTCTGAGAAAAGCAAGCTTCTTTGGGGACTTTTGTGCTCTTACAGACTAGAAAAGACATAAGGTCTTTGAAAATATCCTATTAAACACTAACCTTTCTAATATACTCATCAAACCCTAATAACACACTTCATTCAAACTTGCTAGATGTTTCAATTTTTCAGAAGCAGTGAAAGATAAAAGTAATGAATGTAAGTAAAAATCAGAGAACAAATTGTATCAAATGAATAAACAGTGCCTTTCACTTTGTAGTTTTCTCTAGTTAAATATCAAAGAAAAGTAAGTTATGACTCCTAAAGCAGTCAGATCCTTTGAAGATGTACCCTAATTATAGAAAGAGTGATGCAATATGATAAATATGGATGATAATTAATTTAGGCATCCAAAAATATTAGGTGCTTTATCTAAAACTAACACTTATGAATTGTTAATTTAGTAAAATTTGCTATCGTGTTTTGGTATATTAAGCCATATTAAGTACTATATCTTAATTTAAAGTTATTCCAATAAGTGTGAAGAATTAAGATAAAAGAATAATATATTTGAAATGTAGAGGATAGGGATATTAAAATAGCATTGTTATTGTAGTTTTGAAATTCAGAGTAGGAAAATAGCATTGTGAAGTAGTAGTTTATTTCAATGTTTTAAAGTCATGCAACCTTCATTATGTGGCTATTAAAAAGCAATTTTTTGTTCATATTGCTTTGACCATATCACCTTAGGCTTTCCAAGGGGTTTATCCTGCCAAGAAACAAATTAAGCATTTATTAGAGGGTCACTAAGGCATCATTATAGGAGTAATCGCTCACTACAGGTTCATGTCATTAGTTCATTTATTACCCACTCTGTCTATTACAAGCTTTATAGAATCATGGATTTTTAATAAGTCTTTTGCTCTGTGGTGATCTCAGGCTTGTTACTGCTCATGGAATTTGTTTCCTTTTTTATACCAAAAACTTGTCGTTTATAAAATAAGTTCTCTTTCCTACATGAAATCCTATAAAAGTCTTGAAAGATGCTGTAAAATACACAGTTTAATGCAGAATATAAATGAATGATAACACTGACTCTATATTGTTTCTATGATTTGATTATTTTACTTCCCATTCCCCCATTTACCACTTTCTAATTTTCAATTCTAGGTATATAGTTTAATTATTAAAACCTAATGAAATCTAAAAACAATATCATTGACTGACTCACGGCACAAAGTTTCTCTAGGAACTCTCCATCAATATCAAATCCCATGCCATAATAGCTCACACAAAACCTTGGGACAGAACAGAACTGACCCTAAAACAGAAGCTACAAAACACTCATATCCTGAGTGCACCATTATATTTCCTTATCACTTTTCTGAGATGGAATCTCATTGCCTTTGCTTTTGCATAAAAGGCTGTTATTATACAACTAATTTTTTTATGAGAATGATCTCCTTATGAGATGTTCAAGAATCTTCTCATACAGATATAATCAAAGGAGGTAAAACTAGTTTACACTCTCATTTTCTAAGGCATTAACAATATTGTGTGATAAGCAGTGTCATTGTATATAAATATTGTTATGCATAAAAATGATGTTTTAATGACTTCTTATAAAATTCTTGGTATATGGGACTAGCTGTAATGTAAAAGGAATTTAAGTGTGGATAGAATAATGGATTTGTCATTAAAATTTTGTGACTTTCAGTACAAGAAAACTCTGTTGCTCTGCTCTGTATTTCAGAACATCACAGACTAGCATGCCTGTAGTACTGATTGTATGTGCTTATAAATTTAAGTGTAGGGGTTCCTTAGAAAGTCTGCTTCTCATTTTCAAATGAAAAACTAAACATACTCCTATCACAAGTTTGATTCAAGTAATATATGTGCTACTCATGGTTATTGCATTGTTTATCCTTATGCCTGGTGATACTTCTCTGCCTCCTTGCAAAGGAAACTGGCCATGTGGACAATTTAGATGATAGAATCTGAGCAGAAGTGACCTGTTGCATTTTTGTACTGAAGCATTTCTGGACTGAGCCAATATGGGGTCTTCTAGGATTCCTATTCTCTCTACCACAGTCATCGAGACTATTCTAAGAAATGGCTCTGAGCCTGGATTCTAGAATAAGAATGACTCAGAGGCAAGCCCCTAACCAACCTGCCAAAGACATAATAATGTGAATGAAAAATCAATCTTTAGTCTTCAATTAGTTTGAAGCAGTTTGTTCTGTGTGTGTGTGTGTGTGTAGAAAAACTGGGGTGTAGGCCATAGGTGTGGGGGTGAGAGGATTCACCAGAGTCAGAGTGGGGAGCAGAACTAGCAGATCTACTGAAATGCACTTCTGAGGGCGGCAGTGGGCAAGACAGGAAAGGTCTGCTGCATGATATGGTTCAGCTCCCTGGCCAGGGATCAAACTCAGGTCAGAGTGGTGATAGCACCAAGACTTAAGCCCTATGTCAACTGGGATGCCCTGTTCTGCATCTTAACTTAGTAATCTGATTCATATAAAAATGAATGATGCCATAAGGGCAAAACATTTAAACATGTACATGTTTAGGGGCTGAGTGGCAGAAAGCAAATCGTGTCTAGTGGATGTTGGAAAACTTGAAATCTAGCTATATATGATGAAACAGTTGTACAGATGTTGCTGATATAACGTGGAACACAGATGAACATCTAATGAACTTACAGCTGCCTGGGAAGATGTTGGGACACACAATGTTAATAGCATGTATTGGCTGCTGTTGCCATCTGGAAATGTGTTGCAAAGAGAGAAAATCTACAAAATTTAGGAACTTGTACCTATTTCTCAACTATAAAGTAAATTAAGTCAATTAAAAGTAATAAAATGTATGATTAAAGTTAGGGCTAAGTGGGACTTTTGGTTTTTCATTGTTTTCTGAAATACAGAAAAGGCCACTTACTGTATATTTGATGACCCCAATGTCACAATATTAAATCGTTGGTATGTAACAACCACTTCAGCTTCTTTTCCTTGGTAAGTGTGTAGATTTAACTTCTTCTCTACTTTTGAGTTGCAACTGGCCACATGGATTGATTGTGTCAAATATGTGAATAGTAATGGTATGAGTCATTTACAGTTGGAAGTTTTAAAGGCCTAGTTTGTATTCTCTGTGCTCTTTCTGCTGGCATGGAAGGGATTTTCCAATGGGTGACTTTTCTGTCAGTCTGGATGCAAAAGTGGGGGTGGTTTGGGACAGAGCCCCAGCTAACTGTTAGTGAATATGAGCTATAAACATGAGTGAACAGGAAATAAACCTTCGTGGTTTAATACACTAAAGCTTTTAGATTTTTATTTTTTGTAACTCCAGTATAACTTAGTCCATCCTGACTAATAGAACATATCAGTGAATAATTACTTTATTTTTCAAGTGAAAAAATTAAAACTGGCTTGTTTTTATTAATCATCTGAAGAAGCTGCTTTATCAGAAGGTAATTCAAGTTTTTTTTGAAGTATGTTGACTAAGAAACTCTGTAATTTTTTATATGCACGGTTTACAAAATATGTATTGTCATATTTCAAATTCACTCAGGTGCTTTATAGATATGTTTATATTGTTTTACCTTTATCTTAGTGAAGATGAGGCATCTCTCTATGTAGATGATAGCATTTGTAGACTTTACCTAAATAGATTTTGTAATAAATGTTGACTATATGGAATAATTTGTGATGTATCCTATTTTATCAAAAAATTATTTGTATACATTATTCTGCTATAAGACAAAACCTGGATTTCTGTTTTCTCATCTAAATTGATTTTTTAAACTTCAAATATACTTATGTGTTATACCTCATAATCATAAGTTTTCCAACTGTGATTTTGTTGATAGTTGGAAGGAAATTTCCAGTCTTATATTTTCCCAACAATTTCTACTTTGCTAAAGACACTAATATACTACATTATCATACTATGGATTCAATGTATACTTAAAATAGATAAGATTTAATGTCCCACTTCTCACTTTGGCCCCCAACAACAACTACTGTCTAGTTTTTGCATCACACATATATATTTGACTATTTTAGACAGCTCACATAAGTGGAATAATGCAGTATATGTAAAATTGTTATTCAACAGGTATAAACTTTTAGTTATGCATGATAATTTAAGTTCTTTTTACAGAATATTGTACGTTAGTTAATAATACTGTATTGTACACTCTGAAATGTGCTAAAAGAATGGATTTCATGTTTAGTGTTGTTACTGCAATAACAAATATGAATCAAAATGAACTAATGTACATTTGAGATTAATTTTAGTAATAATATTTTGGAAAAATTTAGGTTTAAGTAGTGGTGATATTTTTTAGGGAATTTTTTTTTTACTTTGCATTTTTGGAAATATATTCCTAAAAGTGAATCACATAATGTAGAATGCTTAACATCAATCATTATTATTAGACTATTATAAATTTTTTGGTGAATTATTTCTAGAATTTTTCACTATAGTATAAAAACAACTAGTAATTTGTAGGATTCTATAATCTGTCCTGATAGAGTTGAGTACTCTTTAAAACAAATTAACTTTCTAATCATTAAACTACATAATATAGTAGCTTGAATAATTCCCAAGGAATATAATAACAAACTATAAAATAACATGAATTGAATATTTGAATATGTCTCAATAGATTCTTACATAGAAATAATCAGAAAGGAAATCTGAATTGTCAGAAAGTCTTAATTTTAGAATACAATGTTAATTTCCTTAATTATATCTAGTAACTCTGGCTTGGCTAATCAATATTGAGTTTGGAGACTAACTTTAGGATGCAGTAGAAGAATGTCAGAATCTGTGATTATCATTTCAAATGAGGAAATATAAACAGGTCCTTCAAATTTGTTTGAGAATAATTTGTTTTCCTAAACATACTAATATTTTTTCACAGTTTTTCTTTATTTGATGCAGTGCCTATATTGATGATCATTTTAAATGAATAAATTTTTACCAGAATGTTGAATCCAATGCAGCCTGAAAACTATCACTTTGTTTACTCATATATTTATTTTTTAAAATAAAAATGGTATATACTTAAAGATACAACATGATTACATACACACACCTATATAGAGAAGTGATTACTAAAAACAAGTAATTAAAATAACATCTCAGAGTTACTATCTCTTTATAAAAGCACCTGAAATATACTTCTTCAGGAAAATTGTAGTATTCTATGCACTATTACTAGCACAAAATGGTGTTTCATTTGATTTTTACTTGGTATTCTAAAGCACTAAACTGAAGCCTGGGTAGAATCACAGGTTTGGCAGCCTGTGAAGGGAAGAAATGAGATTTGAATTTGGAATCTGGTGGACAGGAATACTTCTTGTAATTTGATTGGCTTTGAAAGTTCCAAAAAAGTGCTAACCAAAATTATTGGTGTTAGACAGGCTGTATATATAAATCGGGACTGCCTGAATATGTGCTTTAAATTTTTCAGACCCCTTTGCAGCTGTAAAATCAGCTCTTTCCTGCTGATGGGAATGTTTAGTTTATCAATTAACTTTGTAATAATTGTCCCTCCTGCTGTAAAAGTGCGGCTTCAGTAAATAATGACCCAACAACAGATGCCAGGGAATGTACTAAATTTTCCACACTGATTTCTTTGATTCAGTCAGCAACTATTAATTAGACTATGCAAATAAATTGTAAAACTCTATTGTCAATGAAATTAAGTACTATACTAATTTCATTGTATGTTTTCTAAACACAACTTTGTCCAAACAATGGTCAATTTGATTACTGTCATCAAAACCAAAAGGATGAATTCAAGCATATATCTATGTAAATAAAAATAAACTCATCAGATATAATTTTTCTTTGTCAAATCTCTGTTATAGCCCAATGTAAAATAACTATATAATGCATTATCTTGAATCCATTAGTGAATTCTTGGTCAAACAGTGATATGCCTATAATTTGCTATCCTTGTACCTTGTTTTATGTCTTTTAAACGCTTTTTTTCACACAAGTGGCATTGTTGCGTCCGCAACACCACACTGATAAATGGGAATTGTGGAGCTGACTGAACAATGCTGCTGAATGAGCAAGATCCTGGCCTTTTTATTGATAAAAATAATGGTACAGCATCCATTTTGTGGGGTAGGGGTACAAAGAGAAAAAGATGGGTGAAACTGAAGAATGTGTTTTTGTCATCTAGGACTTTAGGGAGACCTGAGTCTCCTGAGCAGATAATTCTTATCTGCTTGATGACCAGGTGTTGTAATCAAAACCAAACCCCAGACCCCACCCCAGCCATAGTTCTAATCTTATCAACAAGGCATTCCATTGATCAGCTCTGGGGTTCCTTGTCATACATTGGTCCTTAGCCCCTCAGGTGTTCCCACTCATGAAGCATAGCCTTCCAGGGTGATCAAGCTTTGTACTTTTCATTGATTTGAAAGGCACCTTGTAAAGTTTGGCTATGACTGATTGACCAGGCAGTTCTACAGAACTGCAGGTAATATTCTTTAATGGTGCTCCAATAGGCCACTTAACTCTAACAGAATCACATGACATTTAGAAGGAAATAATAGGAATCCAAACAAAATTGTTTGGCATAAAGTTTATGCTGGTTACCTACCTTTTTTCTGGAAATGCCTTTGATTCTGTGTATGCATAACTCATTGAATATATGCTGTTGTTCATGTGTTTTATTCAGATAACAAGAACAGATTAAGAAAGCTGACACTTAAAGTTACACAGTTGTAATTATGGTAAGTAAATCGTGGAGTTATGATTTCAACCCAGTCTATTAAAAATTCTCTTTTGCTAACTTCTATAACTTACTGCCTCCTTTATCACTTACAAAAATAAGATTTTGAGGGTTGATACCTCAAAATCTAATCTCTGAGTTTTTATGTCAATATAAAATAAGATGATTTCCTGATAACAGTAACTACCACTAAGTATTTACTCAGTAACATCTATTGGGTAATGAATAAATGTCAAGTTATGTGTAATGTTATAGCTATCATTTGAAAAGTCAGTAATTCTTATAGTCCCTCTTTGCAGATGAAAAAAGTGAGCCTTAGGCACATTTATTTTACCTGGAAAAAGGATTCTCTGGGTATCATCAAAGTAATGAGTTTGAGATAGGGAGATAATTCTGGATTTACCAACTGGGTCCAGAGTAATCACCTTTTAAAGGCCATTATAAGAGGGGCATAATGGAAGCCCAGATTATAGTGGTACAATTTTTAGGAGACCATTACATGATAGACAGCTTGAGAAGTTCGGGGAGGGGGAAGGAATGGATTCTCTCTTAGAGCCCCCACAAAGAACACAGCCTGCTGAAAGGGCCTCTACCCTTCAGAACTGCAGGTCAAATTTTGTTATTTTAAAATTTTGTTATTTTAAGCTACTATGTTGGTGATTATAACAAATTAACAAGATCTACGTCCAGGAATGAAAAGTAATAGGAAAAACCAAGTAGAAAGAAAAGGAGAGGGAAGGAAAGGATGACAAAAAGAAGGTTGGAAGGAGGAATCACAAATAACAACTTTGTGATTGATTTACAAAAGAGTCAGAAACTGAATATGAAGAAAGACTTAATCATTGCAAATTGTGATGATCAGAAAATCAAGAATTTTGGGTAGCAAAATTTTAACATAAGAACATTAGTATTTTTATTTTGGAAGCTAATGAAAGAATATGAAAATTACATCTTGGAAAATTAATGGAAGAATATGAACAAGGCACTGTAAGAAGAAAAGAAACCGAATTAATACCTTAATTCATTTAAAAAAAGAGGCAGGATTACATACTAAGTGCTGACTTCATTTTTGTAAATCTAGTCTTGGAAATGGTGAGTCCTTTTTAAAATATTAATTTTAGGGCCTCCCTGGTGGCGCAGTGGGTTAAGCAACACACTATGAAGCAAACCACAGTCACTGCAGCACGAGTTCGATCCCTACTGCCGGCTAGGGAGGGGACCCACATGGCGCGACAGACCTCTCCTGCTGTGCCCGCTGCTCACCTCAGCAGTGTACTTCTGTTGATCTGCCTGTTCTGCTCCCTGCTCTGTCTGTGGTGAATCCTTTCACCCCCCCCCCTCAACACCTCTGGCCTGTACCCAGTGTTTGTATGCATAAATAAATAAATCTTTTAAAAAATATTAATTTTAAAGTTAATATGCCTTCCTTTCCCTTCTCCTTCTATCTCCACTCTCTGAATGTGCGTCCACTAGGAGCAGATTGTGTTTAGGGTGGCAGTGAAGGACAATGGTGGGGATAGCACTATCAGTGTCCTCATAATAAAAAGGCCACAGAAAGGATGAACAGAAGTTTTAAGCATTCCTGGCAATAACCACTCCTGTTCCCCATGTATTTTGAATCAGATCTAATTTGAATTAAATAGAAATAAAAACTCTTTACCATTGCACCCTAATGACTGTAATTTTCTCTCAAGCTGTTACTTACAGACACAGTGTGCTGTACCTTGGAAAGAACACTCATCCTTTTTTATTGAATCTCAAGGGTAATATTTTTATTTTAAAAAAACTACTGTATTTTTTTCCCTCAGAATTAACTTTGATGCTGTTAATTAATATGACCTATAAACCATTCTGGATTTTCCACAAGAATAGAACTCCCCAAACTAGATGTCTTCCTTTTGTTCTAATATTGTAGACAGCCCAATGTTACTACCCAGTTTGTCTTTTTTCAGGGATGTAATACTTCCGTCAGCAGCTCTGTGTGGAGCATTTAACTTACCACATAGCTATAACCCTGATTGCCAGAGCCAAAATGTCTCCTTTAAGTAGCTTAACTCTCTGGTGCCAGATGGTATGCAAATTGGTCCCTTTTCACAAATACAGATGTCACTGTGCCCAGAGTTTGTTAGACTCTCTGCTTCTCTTCCTGCTGGGAATACAATTTGGTAGAAAAACTCCTTGGCTTACCTGCCAATGGTCTGTAGAAGACAGACTCATTCCAAGATGAAGGCTTTAAAAGAAACCTTCCTATTAATCAGAATGAGAGAACCAAAATTCAGAATGGGGATAAACATTTTTGAGCCTGGATGAAAGGAGATATTTTCTAAAAATTAGAATGATCATGAAAAGAAATTTTACTGAATAAAATTTCTAATTTGTCATTTCCTCTTTCCTTCATTGTAAATGCTGCCAAGGAAAATAGCAAACTAGGCATACCAAACAAAGTGGGAGAACCTGTTTTCTTCTGTGCACCAGTTCTTTAATATCTAAAGGAAGACAGAAATGAAAGAAAGGGATATCAAAGTTGGTAAAAGTTATACAAACTAGATGAGTCACTTTTTAGAATTAATAACTGAATCCAAACTCTATATCCTAGTTTTCTTTTAATATCTGACAATGATACATAATTTTAAGGACTTTAATTCCAATGGAGTGGTAGAATAGGATTATTTTTCCATTTTATGTAATTTTAGATCATCCCATGATCTCATTGTTCATTTAATTAGTCATATAGTCAAAGATTGGAAGAAAATTTTAACCTAAGACAAGTACACTTGAAAGATAAATCTGCTTTAAAATAGAATAATTTATTCCAAACCCAATAAAAAGACTATAAATTGTGATTTTTTTTTCTTTTTATTAAAATATTTTAAAATTTACATATACTTGCCATTAATTGTAATCCCCATGTATTCCCCATCACCATCTCACCAGTGCAC
>JAGFMF010011386.1:4157826-4237718 GCA_019455555.1 Galemys pyrenaicus
TCCCCATCACCATCTCACCAGTGCACCATCACCTCAGTCTCTCGTGTTCCCATCTTCCCTCAACCCTCCCCCTCCCCTCCCCACCAGGTGTCCCCAGTCAATTATCAATAGCACTATCCTTTCTCTTAGAAAGATGTATAAAATCTAAAATATTGTATGTACTCAAGAGTAATCTTAGCATGAAATGTAAGGTTACATAGAAGGCTAGTATATATCTTTAAGACTGTATCCATTGCTGCAGATGTGTTGGGCTTGAATCTTTAGCCTGGACAAATAAAAACATAGTTTTTTGCTTTTACACAATTATACAGATTGATAGCTTAACAAATTATTGATAGATGACCAAAATATTTTTAGAAATAATTCTAGAGAAAACTGACAACTAAATCCTATGCAAAACTCATGGATTGATTTTTATACATCTCTGTAGAGTTGATGTACTTATTTGAATTTGAGGTAGAATATTTAGTGTTTAGGAAAACACAAAATTACTGTTTCAGGTAAACTATTATTATTAAGAAACCTTATTTTTATAAAAAAAAAATGTCTAAGAGGGGCCTCCCTGGTGGCGCAGCGGATTGGGCAACGCACTAGGAAGCAAACCGCAGCCATTGGAGCACGGGTTCGATCCCTGCCGCCGACCAGGGAGGGGACCCACATGGCGCAGCAGACCTCTCCTGCCTCGCCCGCTGCTGCCCTCAGCAGTGTGTTTGGGTCACTCTGCCTGTTCTGCTCCCCGCTCTGTCTGGTGAATCCTCTCACCTCCCTGGACTCTGGCCTGTACCCCAGCTCTTGTGTGCATAAATAAATAAATCTTTAAAAAAAATGTCTAAGAACTAACTCAAGAGAAGAATATTATATTAACTTCTTTAGGCAAGCATATTGAGTTCAAAGTTCTATATTGCATCAATGACACAAATTATCTACAATAAAATACTTTTGTTTAAACAAGAACTGCTCTAATAAGTCATAAGTAAGAGATCAAAAGGCAAATATTTTCTCAATTTTTTGTCCTGATGAAAGAGGCACAAAACTTAAGATTCAAGATTAATTCTATCAAACTCAAGGAAAATTACTTGATCTTATAATAAGGCTGTGGGAACTCTTAAAGCCTTTATTTACTAATCTATATATTGTAAATAACAGCTATCTGGAGGAGTTGATGGGCACCCACTAGTATAGAGTTTGACTCATGGGAGATACCTTATAATGTTTAGCTATAGTAATGTTGTTGAGGAAGATGATTAATAACAAAGATATCTAAGAAAATTATATCTAAAACAAATTTTATTGTCAGCTTGACTTTAATATACCATCTTTCCATTTTGAAATGCCATGTTTTTATGATCTTATAAAATCTACTGACTTTCTTTATCAACTGTTATAAATGCTTTTTGCTTTCTCTACCTCATTGCCAAACATATTTTGCTGACCTTTGGGCTCCATGATACCAAGGGAACATCCAGTTACTACCTTTCTCACTAGTGTTTGAGCAACTCTGACTGCAAATACTTATATATTTTTATTGTGCTTTCAGATTCCATGTCTTCTTATTTTTATTTATCATTTTAGTGTCCTATATTTCAATGTGGTGCAGTAGTAATGCATGCTCTCTTTATTGCTTTCTGGTGAAAATTGATTTTTGTTAAGTCCAGCCTCCAATTCTCATCAAGTTATAACTATGAGTTATACTCATATGTTTATGAATATAAATAAGAATGTTGCTTCCAATCTAAAGCACACAAATTTATCTTGTTATCAACAATTGAATAATAGAGACTTATTTTTCTTCAGTTTGACTAATATACAGTAAAGGGTCATCATTAATAGAAAACAAGTTCAAGGCTTGATACTTGTTTGAACAAAGGGAACAACAAGCACAGTTCTTTTGCCTTGCTATGTCCTATCAGAGTTTTGATATTACTTATTTTTATTTTTTTAAAGATTTATTTATTTATACATACAGAAACTAGGGCACAGGCCAGAGGTGTGGGGATGTAAGAAGATTCACCAGACACAGAGTGGGCAACAGATCAGGCAGATTGACTGAAATACACTGCTGAGGGGTGCAGTGGGCAAGGCAGGAAAGGTCTGCTGCGCCATGTGGATCCCCTCCCTGGCCAGGGACTGAATTCTTGCTGCAGTGGCTGCTGATGCTTCATAGTGCAGTGTTTGTGCCACCAGGGAGGCCCTGATATTACTTATTTTTAAACACTACTGCCGTCACCATCAACAAAACACTAGAAGTTATTTCTTTAAAGAATGTGGGAAAAAAAGAATTTGATTTTTTTAAGCAATTAGTCAATATGCTGTTATTATATAACCAAAATTGATCCTATATAACATCGCCATGGATCTCATTTTTCATTTGATTTTATAAAGTAATAATTTTTTATAGATGTTAGGGTATGTAATTGGAGTCCATACAGTCTCACCATCTCAGGAAGACATTGCTATCATGTTCTGCCAGAAAACTGAGATCTCTATTGTTTTTACACTCTTAACTTATTATATTGTAGGAAAGTATCCTTATTTCTCACTCTGTCTCTCTCTCTACCCTCTGTGTAATTGCTATTGTATTAAAAATAAGACTTACAGCAGCGACAACTGTAGTAAATTAGTAACAGTAATAGTATTCTGTGCCTCTTAAAATCATTTAATTACTATTCCAATCCTTTATAGCTCATGTATAGTAAAAATAGGTTCTGCAATCTATATTGGTATTTAAACAAATAAAAGTTTATGACACTGTAACGCAGTTTCAGAAGAAATTTCAACCATGTAGATCTGTGAAAAAAATCTGGAACACAATTATTGCTGGAAAACAGCATTTACATTAAAGTTTTTTCTCTTGCTCTAAAATAGTATGTAAAAATTTTGTTTTTTTAAATAGGTCTCTCAAGTGTCTTTTAATCATTTATTTATTTATTGTTTTGTTTTGTCAACACTGGTCATTTCTTTTATTATCAATTTTTTATTATTTATTTATTTAATTATATCTTTCTTTGTTTGTTTTTGTATATTGTTTGATTTCTCCCTTTTGGTTTAATCCCCGTGAAATTCCCACCACCACATCACCCATGAACCGTCACCATAGTCTCTTATTAAATGCAAAATATTTGAAAGGGGTGGCTTTGATCGTTTCATTATTATTGTTTTTAGTTTGGGGCAAAGTGCTGAGAACAAAGGTAGCACAGAGATAGTCAAGTTCTTAATTTTAAGTCATTTTCATTTTACCATATTGGTCTATATTTGAAGCGGTTGTTTGCTAATGCATCACGATACAGTTTTTTGGCTTTATAAATTTGACTGGACTTATACTCAACAATTTTTGTCATTTTTATCACCTCTCATGTAATTTGCAGATTTGAATCAGTCCACAGGATGAAAGATCTTAAAAGGAACATATTTCAATAAAAGAAGGAAAGATTTTTAATGAAGACCCTTTTACAAAGCAATTTAAATTGACAGTTGTTTTTGTGACTTTATGTGAACTATGGTTACTCTTTTTGGAGATGAAATATATTAAAGAAAGAGTGATCTCAGTAGTGAGGGGATTATTTGATAATGGCTGAATTGATGTTAGTTTCTGGAATATAATATTATGCAATGCAATACAATACAACGCAATACCTCTCATCACCATCTGAACCTGAGTCAGGCAGTTGTATTTTGATAATTTGATGCTATATAAACAACAATTACAATAACACTGGTTTATAGTATTTTCCACTGCAGTACAGATGAAAGCTGCGATGTGATGACTCATGGTCAATTTTGGATCATCATATCAATCAATCATTATGCAAATATCAAGCCTACTGCACTAGATGTAGAATTGATCCTGTTAATGACATTATTTGTAAATTGATTATGGGTTAAAAGGTGGCTATGGAAACCAAGTGAATGAAGGAACAGACTAACTGGTCACATACTTTCATCACCCCTGGAAGCATGCATTCCAGAATCCCCTTCTATGTATGGTTCTGGATTATACTTTGCCAATGAATGTAAATTCTGTAAGGTTTGGAAGGTAGAAGTGAAGTGGAAAGTGGAAAATGTTACTTTCAGAAGGTTATAATGACCATGAACAGCAGTTCTGTAGATGTTCCATCCCTCTCAGGTCGCAGTCATAGCGGACATCTGGCAGTTTGCAAATGGCCTCATTAGCTCTCATGTTCAAGTTTAATGAAGCAAACTAGTGATATCTCAGACTGTCCCAAGAGTCTTTGCTTCTACAGTCACCCCATTGCATTTGCCCCCTGTTTTTAGATACAGCCTTTCAAAGATCACAACTCTTCCAAATCTGTGAAAGGCCTAATTTTTATTGACACCCCTTATTCTAACTAATACTTTTGTGGTTCCATGCTCCTCAACAAAACCAAATTGATAAAAACTTCGAAAGAGACAAAAGTAGAAATAGTTCTACTTGAATGAAACATTATCACTAGAGTTACATAAAGCAATAAATAATAACTAGTGTAGTAGATTGAATAATGTCCTCACACCCACAAACTCATATCTACTCAATCTCAGAATGTGACCTTGTTTGAAAATGTCTTTGCAGGTATTAATAAAGAGCTCATGAGGAATTCATCTGGAGTTAGTGTGAGTCCTGTCTAGTTACTGGTGTTCTTAAAGAAGAGGGATGGACAAGAAACTCAATAGAGAGAGTCGTTTGAAGATGACTGGAATGATACAGTTTAAATCCATGAATGCTAAAGATTACTGGGACTTTAAAAAAGGTAAGAAAAACAAAGAAAAATTTACTTCCCGATAGATTTCCAAGGGAATTTGGCTCTGCCAATGCCTTAATTTAGGCTTCTAGTCTCCAGAACACTAAGAGAATAAATTACTATTGTTTTAAGTGACCAAATTTGTGGTAATCTGTGGAATTTAGGAACTTAGTCCCAGGAATTTAGTACAACTAAACTTGAGACAAAGGTAATGTCCAGGGTTTAGCTGAACTACTCCATGGTATTGCTGCCTCAGAATCCACTTTGTTGGCCACGTAGCCTGAATAACCTTAATATGACACTGTCCCTCATGCAATCAAATGCAGTTTTAAGTTCCTGACATGATAGCTCCAGTACACCTATAACTAAGTCTCCTCTGCCTCCCAGCACCCGTATGCCTTATGCACCCATTAGATAACACCCTGCTAATAATAATAACACCCTGCTAATACCCTGATTTTTTGGCTGGTTGGTTTGGAATTGGCCAATCTGGCCTGGCTTGGAAAACCCAAACGCTACACCCTTGGTCCCTAATAAAGGCATGTGCTCCATCTAAGTCCTGTCTGTCTTGACTTCCTCTTGTGACCCCTCAAGGCCTTTTTGCACTTCTACCAGGAAACTGTGAGGTTATTGAAACCTCCATGTGAATTTCTCTTGTGGTCTGTTGCTGAACCATGACTCACCATCCAGCTCCCTTGTGCTCCACTTAACATATGTTAATTTGATGAAGTCATAACAGCTTGTTAGGAAGATTTCACACCAATAAATGTTTTCCTCTTCCTTCTTCCATTGCATCCTGCAGCATAGAGTATGTGATAATGTTTAATGGCATGAATTCTAGAACTTTTACATAGTGAAATAATTTGCTACATTCTGTACAAATTATCCTATCTTCAATAAGTATTATACAATGGATTTTAAAAAAGAAAAATATCTTTTTACATTCCATAGCAGCAATATATAATATACTCAAAGCATGTCCCCTAGAGCAACGCTGGTATATTACAGTCTGGGGGGAGAGGGTCAATTCTGTCATCTACCTATTTTTTGTAAATGAAATTTGTTGGAACACAACCACACCCACACCTTTCTGTGTTGTCTATGGCTGCTTGCACATTATAACGGTAAAGCTGAAGAACTGTGATAGAGATTTTTTGGCTTACAGATATGAAAATATATATTATATAGTTTTTTTAAAAAGATTTATTTTATTTTATGCATACAGAAGCTGGGGTGCAGGCCAGAGGTGTGGGGGGGTGAGAAGATCCACCAAGACAGAGTGGGGAGCAGACCAGGCAGATCTCCTGAAATACACTGCTGAGGGGAGCAGCGAGCAAGACAGGAGAGGGCTGGTACACTATGTGGATCACCTCACTGGTCAGGGATCAAACTTGTGCTGCAGTGGCTGCAGATAGCTTCACAGAGTTACGACTTAACCCCTTGCACCACAGGAAGGCCCTGTATTATATAGTTCTTTACAGAAAAAATTCTAGTCCTACATTAAAATATTATTAGATATAATAAAATATTTCATTCCATTTGACCTGCATATAATATATATGCTAGAGTTTTCTCATTATTAAAATTAAAATGTGGCTCAATTCTATTTTTTTTTCATTTTTAAGAGATTGCAAATTTGCCTTTGGAATTGATTTGTCATTGTCCCACAATTTTCATCTAATTATTATAGCTCAGTCAGTAGTTGTAGATAAATGTTTGTTGAATACTATTCAGTCCGTTCATTTTAATCAGACATTTGTCAGATGTAATATATGGTCAAAGTTTTAGGATTAATTATATGCTAAAGTGTTAATTATAGGTTTGCAATTGTAACTTAACACTAGCATAAGCATGTTAATTGCAAAGATTCTTGATGAATCAGTTGACAGAAATGTGAGGATAAAAGCTCTTCAGTCAAGATGAGTCTTGTTGATGCTACTGAATGTAAAATCAAAGGGATTAGCTTACTTACAAACAAAGATTTCAGGTTGAAAGGGGTAGAAAGCACATCTTTAGGTACTTTGGTTCTTTCCTGGAAAAATAAAAATAGCAAACTATCATTCAGCAATATTACCAAGAAACACAACTGTGAGAAGAATTGTAGTGAGATAATATGCATAAATAAGTTTTCACTAGAAAAACAGGTGAGATGAAATTAGAAGCTATAGAGAGGAAGAACATGGTTGATCTTAATTGTGCCGTATTGCCTGCCTATCTTTATCTGTTTTTGTTTTTGCTTGCTTTTCAATATGTTTATTGAATCTAAATCTTTGAAAGTAGGATTTAAGATTTGCATATTAAAAGACAACTGTAGTTTTGAAAATAACATAGGTTAAGAGAATCACTGAACTAGATGATTCCTAGGTAAGAATGAGTTGGAATTCTGTCTCAGAGGTTTCGGGCTCGGCACCATGCCTCTCTTGTCCTGAGCCTGACCTTCTCATGGTGATATCTATTCCAGCACTCTCTCATTTTTCCTTTGGTTTGCTCTCCTGGCTTAGTAATCTATCGAATGCTTAATCCATGTGTGGACCCTTGTCTTGCTTTTCTCTCTTTGTTTTCTCAATAAAATTTCCAATTTCTAGAACCCAGTAGGGCAGCAGGGCCATTTTTCGTTGTAGATAAACTTCTCGAAAGAGGTTGCTGACACGGGTTTCTGAATAAATTCTGATCTTGGGTTTCCCTGTTGTCCACCTAATCCTTCCTTTTAATTGTTTATTCTTATTAGTCATATGCTTCAGATTATGTGTTCTATAAATGGCCCATTCTCCCAAGAATCTCCACAAGTAAGGCTAGATTTCACAGACTAAATTTATAGAATCTAAGGGGCAACTCTCAAACTAACTTCTTTCTCTCTTTTTCTGTAGTCATTATTTCAAAATTCATTAATGTTTTCTCTGGAATTCTAATTTCAATTTAGAGATTTGATTATGCAAATATCACTAATTAATGTAGCTTTAACAGCCACATATTTTGGTGAAAACGTGGACAAAATAATGACCAACTAATTATTTTTTCCTGCCAATGGAAATTTTCAGAGAGTAAGTGATATTTAATCTCATTCTTTGAGAATATCAATAGAAAAAATGTCTGAGAAAGAATCTTTTAAATAAAGTAGTAGAAAGCTTATATAGTAACATATAAAAGTTACAGAAGTTAATGATTTGTATATAAGCAAGTCAACAAATAAAATGGAAAAGTTAATTGAAACTAGATGAAAAGCCATGCAAATACATTTAAATGTTCAGAGCATAGTTGGCAGTCCGTAATTTCATTGTTTTTTTTTTTTGAGAGATGACAATCATCATGTTTTCATTTTAAAAGATGACTAGAAAATGAGAGATACTTTTTAAAATTAATGTATTTAATAAAAATGTATTTAATATTAATGTACTGAATTATTAAAGTAGCTCTTCCTACTTTATACTGATTTGTTCTGTTATTGTTTTCTAAGTTCAACCCTTCCTTTCACTTAACATATGTAATGACTTTAAGTTCTTTTAATTCACTGGTACCACACTGATATTCCAAAATTTGTTGCATTATGTTCAGAAATAAAAATTTGAGAACTATAATATAAATTTGATAGTATAATTCTCATATATATTCTTCACCAATCCATTGATTATTTTGTTGTTGGCTCTTTTCTGAGTATCACATATCTTGATTTGAGAAAACTTGATTATGGGCAGATACTTGCTCAAGAATAATCTTAAAAGAGGATGAAGTGTGACAAGTGTGGAGAACCTGTTTGTTCACATCCTCTAGTATAGAAACCTATGTTTCTATAAGAAAAAGTTATTTACAGAATCTAAGCATAAGTTTCACTTATCTATGTATGGTAGAAATTGAACAAAAAATTTTTCCTTTCTCCTTCACTATACTGTTATTTTTTCCCTATATTCTATGCTTTGAGGAAAGTCTATTCATTAGATGATATCAAAATTTGATCATACAATGTACATATTTCACTGTTCCTTTAATGCATCATTTTTCCTTGACATTCATCACATACCCTGGCTAAACCACATTACAAGTCTAACTCTTTCTTTCAGAATTACATGAGCAGAAGAGGTCTTGACCAAAAATTCCAGGAAGCAAGTATTGGGTTTGGGACATAACTTATTATTATTTATATTGATCCTTTTTTTTTTCAATTCTAGTATCACATTTTAATCACCACTGTGTCTCAAAAGTTATATTTCTGAATTATCTTCTAAAAAACAATTCACTGATTTGTATTTTAAGGCCTATAAAATTAAATCAGGAGAAAATTTGCTCTAAGAAATACTTCATAACAAAAGTGATTATTAATTAAGTTAACTTGATTGGGTCCAATATGAGAGATCATAGGAGAGAGAGTTCATATTTGGGTGAAACCATCCATGTGACTCCTAATATGATCTATTGATGACTAACAAGCAGGGGAAAACTGAACATGCAGTGGTCTTGTGTTTGGTCTTCATTTAAGCAAATTTATGTTGCAGAAAATTAGGTCATGATAGTTTAACAAACTCTTGTATTCATGGCTTCATGCGTGGTGCACTAGAATGTGAGCCTTATGAGGGTTGGGAGTTCTGTTTTGTTCACTGATGAAACACTCCATCTAGAAAAATGCTAGCATTTTAGCTGTGCATATTTACTGAATAAAGCAACTCCTTCTAGAATAAGTCTTGCTCTCCTTCCAAGTGTGTGTGTGTGCATGTGTGTGTGCACATGTATGTGTATACATTGTAGTTTTTAGCAGATAGTATAATATGTATGGGGTAACTGGTATTTTTATTAGGTTCTGACACATTAAATTATCTTTTGGGAGTATAAACTGATATAAATTCTTTCATGGGAAATTTGGCAAATTTAAAATACATAAGTAGCAAATGGGAGTAAACATATACTTTCATGTTTATATACAGATTTATGTATGCAAGTTCTTCCTATATCATTGATTTTAATAGCAAATTATACAGGCAACCTAACTACCCATTGTAAAGAGTCAAGCTAAATAAAGTAGCTTTTACTTTTGCAATACATTTCACATTGGGGCAAACTAAAAATTTAGCTTTATATTTACAATACATTTCACATTGGGATATCCTATAGCTTTTAATGAAAGAGGTAACTTTTATTTACTATTATTTATAGATATTCAAATTGTATTTGAAGTGGATAAATACAAATGTGAATATAATTTATTCCATTTGTCAACAAAATAAAAACATGAATATGTAGATATGTGTTCATATCCAGTAACCAAAGTTTCTGGAGGGGAAATAAATTGTTAAAAGTAATCTCTCAGTGCAAGTGTAATCATGAATAAGCGAGAATCGGCCTACTTTTTTCATCCTTGTGAATATACCTATATATGTTTATACATATATATATATGTATATACCTATGTATTTATATTTTTAATCAGGTAAATTTTTCATAATTGCATAATTTCATTTTAAAAATAATACATATATAGATTTAAAAAAATAGCTAAAGAGCTTCTTAGATGAATGTAAGTGAAATTTCCTATTTTCGTATCTTAAAACACATTTAAAACATAGCTTATCTCATAGAACCACAACTATATTCAAATGCAACCATACTCATCCTCTCTAAATAGTGAGTTTTTAATATATATTAATAAGTGATTATTAAGACTTTCTATTGGGGAAATACTCTGCCTATTTCTACTCAGATTTCTTGTTAATAGGTTTCTATTATAATTGCAAGTATATGTGAATTTGAATAACATTAAAATAGTAATAAAACCTTCAACAAACAGTACTTTAGTCTTGAAAATCAGTATAACCTAAATTATTACAGCTGTAACCACAACATCCCTATACAGAAGTTTTAAAAATTACTTTAAAATACTCTATTAAGCAATTTAAGTGGTCTTTTAGTAGGATTCCCTTCAGAGTAGTGATGGTATTTTAGATCTTGAGGCAAGCAATAGAGATGGATTTGAATCAAGTGATTGCAGGAAATTTTCACAGAATATAGAGACAAGATATGAAAATTTTCAGTTGGTCACCAATAATTGTCAATTTGAACAAGTCTTTTTCTAACATTTTAATTATTATCACATATTGTCAGGATGTAGCATAATCACATGGTCCAAAAGAACATATTTTCAGACATAGATATATGCCAAGAATTGAAGGTCCAGGAATATAGTAGTTAACAACATGGTCTTTGCCCTATTAGATATTTAGACAGGCGTTCTATGAAAAGTATTTTGAATAATGACAGAGAAAAATAAGGCTTTTATGGACCAACTTCATATGAGCTAGAAGTCTTCTGAAAGTCACATTAAGGTTGCTAAAAACTACAATGTATACACATACATATGCACACACACACATGCACACACACACTTGGAAGGAGCGCCCAGGAAATATTTTCCCTAGAAGCTACAAAGAGAGCATAATCCTGACAACACTTTGAATTATGACTTCTAGTCTTGAGAATTATGAAAAAATGAATGTCTGATGTTTTAAGCCATCCAGTCAATCTGTAGTTCCTTGTTATAACACCCTTAGGAAATGAATCACACCTCTATCTAAACACTTCTTTTTGCTAGATCCAGGAGAAATTTCATTCATTCTGTGGAAACTTTTATGACTCCACTATATGTGGATACTGACTTCTCTAATTCCTGTATTTTTACTATCTTTTCAGACACTCTTTGGCCAAACTAATTACTTTGTAACATTTTTATATATTTGTATGGTGGCCTCTCTTGTGAACTCTTAATTCTTTTGTGTGTTAGAAATATGTTATAAGCCCCAGATATTTTTCATCCAATTTTGATTAAAATTGGAGTTGATACTTGAGGCTACAAATGTCAAGCTAATATTTGGTGATAAAACTTTAATGATAATATTTAAGAAGCTGTTCACACAAGTACTTTTTGATCATGTAAAGCAATGGATTATCCACTATTTTCTATTACAAAGAAAGATAATGAAGACTATCCTTCAGAATACTTTTTTAAAAAGATGAAAAGATCTTTTCTATAATATTGAAATATTTTAATAATTCCAAGGACAATTCACTTGTATCCTTGAACTTTTGCATATTTTTTCAGTAAAGAACAACTTTTAGAGTTACAGAAAACTGTGTATTCAAAATGATAAATTTTATTTGGCATAGAGAATCAGTTTTCTCACTATTCCATGATCTTGTTCATCTGCTTCTGACTAATATAACTATGTTAAAGATGTATCAAAGTCCTCCAGAGAAACAATCAATAAGCTCTATATGGCTAAATGGAAAGAGATTATTATGAAGGATTGCCTCATGCAGTGATGGTGGCTGAAAAAGCTCTTGATCTGCCCTTTGGACACTGAAGGCATGAAAATGTCAGTGGTGTAGTTTTGGTCCAAACCCTGAGGACTGAGGACCAGAGGAAGCAGTGATATAAATCCCTATCCAGTTTAAAGGTCCTAGAACCAAGATCACTTCTGAGGTGACAAGACAGATATCTAGCTCAAACAGAAAATAATTCACTCTTCTGCCACCGTTTTGTTCTATTTAAGCCCTCTAGCACTGGACAATTCCCACCCAGGCTGCTGAGGATGATTTTTACTCACTCTACTGATTTAAGTTCTGTATCTTCTACAAATACCCTCACAGACACACCTAGAAATAATGCCTTATCAATATAAGTGTTTTATAATATAAAGATCATTAGTGTTTTATAATACATTTATTTTCAAGTGAAATAAATTAGCTAATAAATTCAACTTAAAACGCAGATGTGAATGGTGACTTTTCATCATTTTGTAAGGTTTGTATCATAGTGTATTTTATTATTCACCTGAAACATACTGAGATTTTAGTAAATCTATTTCGATTGACTATACAAATAATGTATGGCTTCAGAAAAAGTCTAGCAAAAAATAAATGCTATTAGTTTTTGGACAAGTGAGAGTAGATTTAAGCTGATGACTAGTGATTTAATTTTTATTTTGTGTTAATGATTGATATTTATATACTGTGGTGATTTTGTTGACAAAATGTTGGTCCATCAATAGAAGTTATGTTTGAGTCTTTCCATAACCTAAAAGAAGCTGTTAAAATCCAGAATGGGATGGATGAAAAATTTTGCTTTGAAAACTGATTCTCTTTTTATGATGAACATTAATCCAGTCTCAGACGATGCACTTACTGAATCTAGTAGATGAATGAGTACAAAATCAGTCATAGAAAAAATAAAGCATTTATCAGCTACCCAGTCTGTACTCATTTTGATTGCAAATGGCAGAAATCCAACTGGAACACTTTTACTCAGAAAGTGGAATTTATGCTCCATTGAGCCAGATTTTAGGAACCAGACAGTATTAGGTAGTTTCAGAAATGACTGAACAGGGATTTGAGAGACATCAGGTGTTGCTCATTTTACACAACTTCACCTTTGTATTTTTGTCTCATCTTTTAGGCTTTTATAGCTGACTAGCTACATTTCTCCATGGCATTGGCAACTCTGGGTAGTATTCTTCTGTTTTGCTTTGTAAGGGACATTGTACATCATACTTTAGTCCTTAGATTTAAAATGTCATAAAGGAATACACTAATTAGTCTGATTTTTCTCAAATATTCAAAATATGTTTAGTGTTCTTGGACACAATTTGTAATTCCCTCTATAACAATATGGTTAAAGGCAGGGAGGAATGATCCTAAATAAGAGGGCACTATGCTATTCCTGGAACATTCAGTAATTATGCAAATTCATCAGACCAAGACTACTACAGAAACTGGTTATCATTTAATGTTAAGAAAGCAAATCTACCAGACTTAATAAAATTCCTGGCAACATAAAGTGACTAAAAAATGAAAAGATCCCCATGCCTCTGTGTGTGTGTGTTTGTGTGTGTGTATTTATACAATAGAGAGAGGAAGGAAAAGAGAAGAGCAAGAGCATGATTTTGTTTTACTGGTTTAAAAAAATATATTTTTGTTTATTTTTTCGCTGATTTTATAAAATGAAATCCAGTAGCCAGTGGTTTAGATATCCATGTAAAACTGGATTGTTAGGCATCTCCAGTAATAAACAAAAATTTAATTCACAATGGAATGATGAAGATATAAATGATAGCTTGTCAAAGCTAAGAGAAGATTACGTAAATTAAATCCCTTGTACCGTAGGTCTCTCAGAGTGTCTTCTCTATTTTATGCTTTTCTGACCTTTTCTGTGCTACTCTGAAACTACTAAGTCAGTGAAGCACATGGAAGAGCCACTAGTCTGTGAGCTTGAGCAAAGTTAGCGGAGTCCAACAAGATCACTTAGAAACACCTGATTCATCTATATACTCACAAGAACTAAAAACAAATTGTTTAAGCCAGTAAGTTTGGTGACAGTTGTTATAACCTTTTAAAAAAAAAAAGATTTATTTATTTATGTATACCAGAGCTGGGATACAGGCCAGAGTCCAGGGAGGTGAGAGGATTCACCAGAGACAGAGCGGGCAGAACAGGCAGACTGACTGAAACACACTGTTGAGGGGAGCAGTAGGCAAAGCAGGAGAGGTCTGCTAGCCATGTGGGTCCCTCCCTGACTGGAGGCAGGTATTGAACTTGTGCTGCAGTGGCTGCAATTTGCTTCATAGTGTGTTGCTTAACCCACTGTGCCACCAGGGAGGTCCTGTTGTAAACTTTTACTGTGGCAATAGATATCATATAAAAGCACCAACAGATAGGTTGTCATCCTCTGGATCCACAGTGTTGAAGAAAGGGTTTATTTAACTCCCCTAAGTAGTTTTATTTTTTTGTTACTAAAGAAGATTTTTGTGAACACTTTGATTCTCAAATTTATAGAGTGTATGTAAGAGTGGCTATTTTAGAAAAGTTATCAGTTGTCTATTATTTCTGTTTCAAAAAAATGAGAAACTTGGGAATTTTAGAATCTTTACACTGAAGAAATGTGACAGTAATATAAAATTTTCATCCTCTCAAGTAGAAGGAAAAGATTCAGATCTCTTGAATGAGTTGAGATTACATATTAGAAAGTCTGTGTATCTTTTTGGTTTGCAAAAATATCGAAAGGTATCATCACCAGTAGATTGTGTATCTTTCTAGAAAAACTAAAACTTGGAAAGGGACAATAAAATTTTAAACACAAATGACTTAAACCCTGGACTGTAGAATAGTCTTAAGTTAATAATCTTTGGAGGTTTTTTTTTTTTTTTTTTATGTTACTTCCTTTAAATGGATCACCAAAGATCCAGAGATGAGAGTAGGTGCAGGGAATCTGGCATAGAAAGGTAAGTATCCAAATATGTTACAATGTGAATTGACTCTCACCTGCCTGAGGTCACTTCTGTGAAGTCAACAATTTAGGAGAAATATAGATAGAGCTTTGAATGCAGAGGAGTTCACTTACCTGGTTATCCAAGATGACCAAATCAATGTTGATGATTGTGTGGATAGTTCTTACAGCCAAATTGTGTTATATTTTAGTTTTTACATAAATAAAGAAGCTATTGTAGATTACATTGCAATATAATTTTTGGATGTAAAGCACTAGCCACTGAAATAAAAGTTTATGTTGTAATGAATAGAATGTTTATAAATTGAAATATAAATTAAAATTAAGTAAGATTTATCAGGAAAATTCTATGAGCAGTTGTACTGTAGTATGTCATTACAGTTCTCTTCCCCTACATTTAGCTTTTTTAATTATAGTAAAAAGCATATAACATTAAAATTTTAAGCGTGTAATTCATGGTGGTTAGTATATTCAAATATTGTATGAGAGATACCTAGACTATTTAACTTTTAAGTCCAGCAAGAATTAGAATTATGGAAAGTTAGAATTATGTTTCTTAGATTTAAGTTGAGCATAAGAAAATTCAGCATGCTTTCCTCTGATATGATCTCAAGTTTGATACCATTTTTATGAATTTGGGGAGTTCAATTCATTACACCATTGCCACGTATCTTAGATGTTCAGAATAGAAAATGTGTGGGGACACACTTTCATGGAGGTTTAACCATGGGTTTTTATGGTTAAGTAGTAAATAAAGAAGCAGATAAGAGGAAGTGGTTGGCTTTAGAAATTAACTGTACAGTGTTCTGGTTTTTACAATCTGCTATATTCTGTTCCAAAATGATGCTATATTCTGTTCCAGTATTTCAGATCCTCTTTTGGGTAAAGCACACCAGGGTTCAGATTGTAATGGATAAGTTGATGTAAGGCAAGTTTTATTTATTTTTTAATTATAGGTTTGTAGCAGTCGCTAACAGATTTAATTTATATCAGAAGATGACTCCTCTGTGAAAACATTGAAGGAGTTACGTGTTCATCATTCCAGTAAAGACTTAGATGTGTCTCTCATTGCCAAAGTAAGCTTGTAACTTACTAACAGAAAGATCTTGGTCAACAATTTTCATATAACTTGTAATTAATGGATCTTTCTTTAAATAAGCTGCTCTAATATTGGGCACCCATGTTGCCAATGCCAGCCACACAATCACAAATATAAACAACTAATAATCCACAATATACAATATTCAATAAATCACATGAGGTAGTCAACATTTTATTATAAAATAGGTTTATCTTCAATTATTTTGCTAACTATAGCAATGTTAGTATTCTAAGATAAGCTAGGCTAAATTATGATGTTCTATAGGTTAAGTATATTAAATATATTTTTGCTTTATGATATTTGCAAATTATGATAGGTTTAACAGGACAAAAGTCAAGGAAGAGCTGTAACTTTTTCCGTTTTATAATTGACTAGTTTTAATTTTATAGATATACTACAATGTCTTTGTTCATTTAGCATTCACCATTTGGGTTATTTCCATGTTTTGTTTACTTTGAAGAAAGCAGACATGGGTATTGGGACTGTAAGTCTTTATATGGGTATATCCTTATATTCAGCTAATTTAAGAATCAGTTGCATAGCTTGTACAATAAATGAACAGATCTCTTTATCTGCCAAACTGTTTTTCAAAAGTGGTTATCATGTTTTATGTTCTAGAAGCAATGTATGAGAGCTCTAGTTGCAATAAATAGTCAACAACAGTTAGTATAATCAAACCCATTAATTTTGCCTTTATAGTGTGTGTGCACTATAATCTCTCTGTGGTTTTAATTTGCATTTTCCTAATGACTAAATATTTTTATTTGCTTATTTTCCATCCATGCATCCTCTTTGTAATGTGCTCAAATGTTTTGTTGAATTTTTATTGAAATGTATGTCTTATTGAAAAGTATGTCTTAATACTTACTACTGAGTTGTAATTTTTTTTTATATATCCTGAACTTTATCATGTATATGCTTTGCAAATACAAGTCAGTGACTTCCCTTTAATTTTCTTAATAATGTCCTTTTTGGAGAATTCTTATATAAAATACAAACATCACAGCCCATAAAAAATGATTGATGAAATTCAATATAATAAGTTAACAACACTTGTTATCAGACAATACTATAAAAATTGAAAGATAAAGACTTTTAGAAGAGATTAACAATGTTCTACAAATAGTACAAAATAAAACATGAACAAAATTTGTAAACTGGTAATTTGTTAGTATGGAATCAACCAAAAGCATACAACTTTAGTAATAGGTGATTTAAAAATTAATGCCCTAATGAGATATTTCATAACCACCAGACTAGAGAATGTTAAGATTCTGATAATACCAAAGTTAATTTGCATAAACAGCAATTTAAATTGTATATGTTTCAGGTGAATTATTGTAAGCACTTTATATATATATATGTTAATATCAAATTAGCATGACAATGCACAAAACCTATGCCTGGAAAATTACTTTCCCAGGACTCATTTTAACAGCTCATATTAGTTGTTAAGTAGTTCATTATAGTGCAATCTACGATTAACCCAGTAATTCATATTACAAGTATATTTACTAGTCTTCTTTAAAAAGATTTTAAAAATTTATTTATGCATAAAGGAGCTGGGGTACAGTCTAGAGACCCGGAGGGGGATGAGAGGATTCACCAGAGACAGAGCGGGGAGCAGAACAGGAAGATTTACTAAAACATATTGCTGAGGGGAGCAGCGGGTGAGGCAGGAGAGGTCTGCTGTGCCACGTGGGTCCCCTCCCTGGCCAGGGATCAAACTCATGCTGTAGTGGCTGCACGAGTGGGGCTCAACCCCTTGTACCACCAGGGAGGCCCTTAGTAGTCTTATTTAAAATTTTTCATATATTCAGAAAGTATTTGATTTCTCTTTCTCTCTCTCTCTCTCTCTTTTTTTTTTTTTAACTTTTGCACAGAAGAACTGGGGTCTAGGCCAGAGGTGTGGGGGATGGTGTGAGAGGATTCATCAGAGACAAAGTGGTGAGCAGAACAGGCAGATCTAGGATTTAGTGAATGATACTGATAAGGGGGAGTAGTGGGTTAGACAGGAGAAGTCTGCTGTGACTTGAAGGTCAGCTGGGTGGATGAGATCAAACTCAAGCTGCAGTGGTCACAGCACTGAGACTTAAACCCTAATCCACCAGGGAGGCCCACATGTATTTAGTAGTCTTCAGAATGCAAAAATATTAATTTATGTATAATCTAATTTCTCTTTTTAAATTTTGTTATTAACATTATATTGTCTTTGCCATATGTCTTTGTCATATGTTTTATTTTCATTTTACTAACTAAAACAAATTAGACAGCATTGAAATTGATTATTTCTTTTATACTTGTAGTTTCATTTATGCCAGAATTTAAAATTCATTTATATAATATTGACCAAAATCATTAACTATAACTTTTTTATATCTCCTTTTCATTTAATTAACTTGAAAATTGCTTTATCTACTGTTTTTTTTTCCATTTGTATTAAAAAAAAACCCATGTAACGGATTTATTTACTAGTTCTGATATGTTTTCTACTTCATTAATTTCAGCTTTTATATACCTTTGTTTCTTCTATTTCTCTATTTTATATTTTTTATAACTTTCCATTCTGCCTCTAAATTTAGTTGGTCCTATTTTTTTCTCTTAGCACAATATTTAGTCTGGTGCTTGATGACTTCACATTAGAATTTTCAAGGGTAGGATGTGGAGGGAAGACCTTATAAAATATGGTGATGTTTGGGTCTCGCTCTCAAAGACTCTGATTATTTGTTTAGAGTCTGGTGACTGGCTATTCATAAAATTCTGGGTGGTGCCAATGAGTAGCTAATATTGGAAACCACAGTCAATGGATAAATTTTAGAGCTTTAATTAAAATGCATCCTCTCCAGTCTCTATTCTTGGATGTGATTCTGCTGCTCTTTGCAAGTACGAGCTGTTTAGTTCACAACGAAGCTGTAACAGCTGTGGCAATTCCTTTGTATATGTTGTGCATGCACGTCTGTGAGTTTGTGATTTTTTTTTCTAATATGAGTCAATAATTGTCAAATGACAAAAAATTGTAGGAACAGGGGCAATTTACTATTCAGTCTTAATTCTTTACCTTATAACTTAAACCTGCTTTTTGCAAATATGTTTTTTTCTTTTTTGCTTTTCTTTACATAGATACCCCAGCCAGTCATCTCTCTGTTACTGAGTATGTTTCTAGTATGTTCATGCAGTCCAAACTTGGAACTTCAAGCATGGAATCCTTCATTTTGTCTCTATTTTAGAGAGCTTTCGGTCTACCTGTTCTAAAAGATCTATTGGTTCTGTGTCCTTTTTAGCAGTCCCTTTCTCCAAGTACAATTATTGCCCTTTTCAGGCAGCATGTAGAAGATTATAGGTATTTGTTAGTATATTTTCAATATATATTCTTTTCATTGATTCTCATTCATCTTTATTCCAATTGGTTTCATAGAAAGTGAGGATAGAAAGAAAAGATCTCAGTCATCCAAAAATATTTAGTAATTTTAGAATACACCTATTGACTGTGATACAATCTCTGAGTATCTTTCCTTCTATATCTATTCCCATAATTGTATTCAAACACTTTGAAAAATATGGGATATGTTTCATGTTGATAGCTGCTGGGTATTGCTGGGGTTAATGTATGGAATATGAATATATTCAAAATCTTGTAAACATATAAACATTTTATAGCAAGTAGCTAAAAGCTATATTTAGGAAATAAGAAAAGAGCTAGTGGACTTTGCTCATTTAGTCTAATTTGTTAATGTTATTCTTTAAGAGCAAATTCTCCTTAAATTACCTCCTCCATAGTACCAACTTTCTATAGTCAGCATAGAAAAAAAAAAAAAAAGATTTGCTCTTTGTAGATTATAATTTATTTAAAATAGATAAATTACCAGTGACTTTTATGTTGATGAGTAAAGTATAATGAGTCATATATTTATATGAGTGTTAAAGGTTATAAAAATATAATGTACAAAGTTGCTAGTGAGAGTTGATCATCTACTAAATGCCAAACACTATACTAACCAATATATTTATTTAATTTTGGTTGACCCCCCTCAACAAATATCTCCAAATGAAGTATTATAAGTACCATACTAGAGGAGAAATTATATTAAAATAAAATAAGGATTTAAACAAAGGGATGCAATAATTTTTATTAGATTTGAAGTTTATCATTCTGACTGCTAAATGATATCTGATGAGGTAGGAAAAAAATCACATAGAAAACTGCTAAAATTAAAAACTTTTTACAGACAATCAGAAAACTTGGATTATATTAAAATGAAGACTAGTGGGAAACAATTTTAAGAATATTTTGTCACTATATATAGTTCATACTTTTGAGAGATATGTGTATAGAAAAGGAAGAAAGGGATGATGCTATTTGTGTGTTTTAGGTGGGTGATGATAGTTGCCTGCACTGCAGTTAAGGCAGAGAAATGGACCAACTCACTTTAGATTTTTATCTTTTTTATCTGAATGATATTATTCAACATGTGGCAATGGTAACTGCATTATATTTTTGGATATTTACAAGATATTTAGAAAACATTTCATGCTATTCTTTAAGCAAAACAGAAACATGTGCAGAATATTATTATAATCTGGTGCTTTCCTAATGGAATAAACATGCCAAAAATGTGTAAACTTGTCTATTGGCATCAATAAGAAAGGCACATTTTAGTAAAGATACCATTGAGCTCTTCTATGAATTTCATTAATATTTTCATAAAATATAGAAATATAGCTGAAAGCTATTATTTGGATTTATTTTTTCAGTCATAATTTAATTTTAGCTAGTGATATTTTGAGCTACTCAAAATTTTTTTCCAGTAAATACTCATACCTATATGTATACACCCACACAATGCATGTTTGAATGTAAGTTAACATTTTTAACTGAAAATTTACTAAAAAGACAGTAAGAATAACGTCCATAAGGAGGCTGCATGAGATTTTTTAAAGACATAGATATGTATATTGTTCTCTAGAAATACTAATGTAATGTAAAGCATGTAAAGGCAAGATCCAAATGGAGGAAGGCAGGGTGAAGAAGAAATGATGAGTGTGTGGTTATGTGATTCTTCCAGTACTGTAGTGTTTCTTTGGGCTCTCTCTTACTCTTATTTCTGGCTCTAATAAATAAAACAGTTGTTTATAATTGTGTACAGTTTTCTGTGTGAACGTAAACTCTCATTTCCTTAGTATAATGCCCAGAAGTGCAATTACTGTGTCATGTTAGTTGAAAATTTAGCTGTTTTGAGAAACTGACATTTTTCTTTTGTTCAGAATCCATGAACTATTTTGGCTTCTCACTAGCAATGTATGTTTGATCCTGTAAAAACTTATCAGAATAAATCACATCCTAACTAGCTACTTGGTTTTGTCAGTAATCATATTTTAGCCATTCAGTTAAGTGTGTATTGATAATTTTGTTGTAGTTTTAACTCAAAATTTCCTAATGATTGATGGTATTGAATAGTTTTTCATTTGTATGTCGTCTTTGCTTAAATATCTCTTCAAATTTTTTAAACGTGTTGTATATTTTTTCTTTGATGAGTTCTTGCTTTGTTCAAGAAATTAGTCCTTTGTCAAATCTAGTTTATCAATATATTTCCTATTCTATACCATGTCTTTTAATCTACTAGCAGACTTTCAAATAGCAAGACTTTCTTTTTTAACTTTTCACATCTAATTTATCATATTTTTCCTTCATTAATCATTCTTTTGTTAAGTCTGAGAACTCTTTGTCCATATTTAGGCATTGAAAAGTGTTCCCTGTCTCTTTCTTCTATAACTTTTATAATTTTACACTTTATATTTATACTGTGATTCATTTTGAGTTCATTTTTGAATGTGATGTGAGAGTTAGGTCAAAGTTCATTTTTGCCAATGAATTTTCAAGTGCTTCATTGCTGAAAAAATACTTGAAATGGTTTTTTTCTTCCATTCAATGTCTTTTACCACTGAATGGAAAGTTAGAAAGATGTTCAAATAGCTGTAAAGAAATTTTCTTTCTTTTATGTGCAAAAAAGACCAGCATAGATGGTGAAAATTTGAGTCACAATTTAGAGAGAAAAATATAAATGATTGAACAAATTTCACCACAGTGATACAGAGAAAATGAAAATAGAAGAAACATTAAAGAACTGAAGGAGAAGGGAATAGAAAGAGAAAAGAAAGCTTAAAACTTCTGAAAATTTGTCTCTCAAAGAATTTTGAAGAGCTATGAATCCATAATATAGATGCTATAAAATAAAGACCATGTTTTTGAATTAAAAAAATACTCTAGGATTCTTTATATGGTTAATTTCTAGCTTTAAACCAGTATGATCTGAGAAATATTTGATGCAATTTTTAAGAGACATGTTTTGTTTCCCAGTATATGAGCTATCCTTAAGAATATTCCGTGTGCACTTGAAAAGAAAGTACATTCGTTTCTTTTGGATGGAAAGCTCTGTAAATATCAATTAAATCTTTCTGGTCCAACACACCATTTTCTTGTTAATTTTCTGTCTGGATGATCTATCCCTTCATTTCAGTGGTTTATGAAAACTCCAACAATAATCATATTGTTGCCAATATCTTAGTTTAGGACTATTAATAGTTGCTTTATATAAGGAAATACACCTGTTTCAGGTGCATTCATGATACTTATAAAAGTTACATTTTGATGGCTTGTTAACTTGTTCATTATATAGTGGCCATCTTTGTCCCTGAATACATTTTTTTTGGTTGAAAGTCTAGCTTACTGGATGTAAGATTGGCAGTTCATGATTTACTCTCTTAGTTATTAGCATGTTTAATTTTATTTCAACCTGTTATTTCCCATTTGTTTTTATCTTTCAGTTTCAAAAAGTCTCATGTAGACAAATACATGAGACTGAATTTTTTTCACCCACATTGTTAGTCTCTGTCTTTTTATTAGTGAATTCAAACCATTCACACTTAGGATGATTATTGATACAGACTATTTTCAATCATTTGGTTTTTTATTTTTGATTGTTTTATTTTTCTGTTTTTTCCCTTTCTCTTTGTTTCTCTCTACTCTTTCTGGATGGCTTTTCATACTATTTGTATTGTTTTTTATGTGTTTTTTTTTTTGCTTCTTCATTTGTGGATGTCTGTCCTGGATTTTTGGTTAGTAGCTACCATGGATGTTTTACATAAATTCATTTATGAGCTGTTGTCTGTTTTCTGACATTTAACTATACTGGTTTTACCCATTTCTTCCTCCCACTTAGTATCTGGTGGTGCTGAGTCATCATATTCTTGTTCTTGGGACTGGTATTACATTGCTCTTGTAATTTTGCTAAGGAGTTTGTACTTCAGTTTTTCTTTTCTTGTGGAAAAAGTCCTTTTATTATTACTTAAAGAGCAGGTTTGGTGGTGGCAAACTCCATTAGCTTCTATTTGTCTGAGAAAACCTTTATTACCCTTCATACTTAATTGATATTTTGCGAGATAGAGAATTCATGGCTGATAGTCCTTGTCTTTTAGGATTATGAATATTTTTTTTTTCTACTCAACTGAAATTCAGGTAAATTCTAATTTGGGAGCCCTTATAAGTTATTATTTCTTCCCCACCCCCCTGTTTCCAAAAATTAATTTTTCTTTATCTTTGAATTTTGACAATTTGACAGTGATGTCTAGTTTTAGATCTTTTTGTACCTAAGACTTTAGTTTTTCTCTCTTGCTCACTGACCTTTAATATTTAATTTATTCTGTAGGTTTGGGAAGTTCTCATTATTTTTATGAATAGGTTTTCTAGTCTTTTTGTATTTTCTCTTCCTTTCCTGGGAGTCCAGCCACTTGTATATTTCCTTTTCTAATTGAATGATACTTCTCATAGAATTTGTTCATTTTTTCTTTGTCTTGACACTCTCTCTTCTAAATGCATAATTTGAGTCTTTCTACAACTGAAATTCTTCTAGCATTTTGATTTTATTTAAAGCACTGTCTAAGTTTGTCTGCATTTCATTCAGAGTCTCTTTTTCTGATCTTTTTATATATTCAGTCTCTTCAGTGAAGAGCTCTCTTTGTTCCTAGATTCCTTTGTAAGCTCTTGTTTCTGACTGTCTGCCTTTGACTAGCCTTCCAGTATATCATTTAACATTTTTAATATAGTTGTTTTAAAGTCATTGTTAGAAAGTTTCTCTATTTCTCTCTCCTTCACACTTGTCTTGGGACTTCTGCCCTTCTTATTTTGCTTTTCCATCTTGTGTTGAGATGTTTCTTATTTCCTAAGCATGTATCTTTCCTTATTTGCTTTGTGTGTGTGTGTATGTGTGTGTGACTGATTGGTGTGTTGGAATTTTCTTTTTTCTCAGTTTACCTTAGCGTGAGGTTGAGGTTAACAGGCTTTAACACTTGATCTTGATTTGAGGAGTGATATTAGTCACTTCTACTCGTTTTGTTCCATAGTAATTGTATTCTGTGCTTATATTGTTTTTACTTTGCCCCCCACCTCTCCGTTGTTTCCTCTCTTTTGGGAAGGAACTATGAACTTTGGGCCTCCCATTTGGAATGGCAATATCCAGATCACCAGGCACACTGGGAAGAATTTGTACTTGGCTTAAAGATAGTGCTGTGTGTATAGTGGATGCATGTGAGCCCACTTAACACTATAGCCACCCACAATAGCTGCTGCTGCTCTACCTATGCCTCAGCCACCCTTTTTTTCAGGACTGGACAGTATATGTGCCATTGCACATGCATATGTACCTTCGCGGAGGCATTTCTGAGTTTTCTCTAAAGTTGGTCTTTCTGGTGTAGAGCTTTTTATTGAGCCAGGCCTGGCTCTACTTGGCTTTTTTTTTTTTTTTTTCATCTCTTCTGGGAAGGGTGGAGGAGGGAGCTTTCAATGGGCATGCTACCCCAATTGCAGGGTTCCCAGTTTCCTTTGTCATAGTCTGCCACGTTACCACTGAATGCCCACTCTTGTTTCAGGAAAATTCCTCCAAGGAATTTTGCAATGGCCTAGGTTTCTCTGGGCGTGGCTTGGGAAACGAAATCCCATCCTTGACATGCTTCTCCTCACCTCCTCCTATTCTTTCTTCTCAGAGTCCAGCAGCCTTAGTTCTCAAACTCACTGGGGATGATTTGTAACTTTATACTGGTTTGAAGGATCTGAATTTCTCTAGGAGCATTTATCAGTGTTATTTTCTAGGCTTTTTCAAGGGGAGACTGATTCTAGCCTATTTATTTCTTCATATTGAAAGTGGGTCTCTCCACATTCATATTTACATTTTCTAAGAAACACTTTAAATTTAACTTACTTTATGAGTAGTGTTTGAAATTTCAAAATTATTAGTATCTTTCCCCCAAAGATGGGAACAATGAAAATTGATAATCAAAGAAATAACTACGTGGATATTTAATTTTTGAGAAATGATAAAAGTAAAATCCAATTTTAACACTACACTAGTTAATTAATTATAGTCAAATTTCATTAAACCTGTAATGAACACACCATCAGAAATCACATTCATAATCGCATTCATGATGATGAAATGTGACACAGACTAGATTTTTTGTAATGAATTAAATTACAATTGCTTTGCTCTCAAGAAGAAAAACAGTACCTACACATAACCTTCATTTTCTAAGTTCTAGAGCTATCAGAGGAATCATTTCATTTTGCTGTAGTAACCCTTTCAAAACATTTTATAGGGTTCAGGTATGTGACATTACAATTCAGCATCTTTATATATTAAATTATGACCTCCACAAAATATTTATTTTCTATAAACTGCCATATTTTGTTTTTCTTTTTTAAGTGGATTGAGAGATCTTGGGATTTTGGGGAGAGGAGTATGATTGATAGTTAGTGGTATTTGTATGGGTAGTCAAAGCTAGAGAGTTCAGTTTACTTTCACTCTTTGCCTTACCAAAAATCCAAAAATGCCATATCATATAATCATAAGTCAACAAAGCATTGTTTATAGAAAAAACTGCCACTCTCAGTTTGACAAAGAAATCTTGTGTTGCACTGAATTTTGTTTTGAATGAGTTTTCTTATCACCTAATCAAAAAAAAATAAAACAAAACCCTGTTCTAATAGACACTCCAGCTCAATGCTATATTAATGAATTCAAGGGGGAAAGACTTTACATGTAGATAAATATAGTTATTGTCTTTTAACATCAAATATTCAGTTGAACAAATAATTTTCTATGATATTTTCTATGTTACATGTAAAGTACCTGAAGGTCTCATAATTCCAGTGCTGCCACCAAATTACTACAGCCTTGAGAAATATATGTATTCAATTACTAAAATTGCATTTTAAAATAAAATGTTTCAATATTTAACATTTTAATGCCTTATAGCATTATATCTTTATAGATAACATCTGAGATGTATATATTATACTGATGGTATTATGATACCTGTGAGAATTTGTAAACCCTTCATGTATATTCTTATCTTTGGATAAAGAACTTTCAATGATTATCAGCTATAATTATTATTAGTAATATTGAAGACTTCTTTAATATTTGACTATAATGAGACTCTAAAACTTTTATATGCTCGTGATTACTTTCAAATATTTTAAATCTTCATACACAGATATATATGTTCTATTTATTATCTTCATCATTATAGTTCCAACAAAGAAATCAACCCTACTGCTTTTATAAATAGTGAATTCTACAAAGAAAATACAATTAATTGCCCCTCCTTTAATCACTTAGATTCTTTTCACCTATGTTTTTATGCACTGAAATTTCAGTATAATATATGTAAGTCTATATCTAAGTTCAACACTTCAAAAATTAATTTCACTTTTGTCAGTCTCAACACATACTTAATATTTACTTTTTCTTTTACTTTTTACTTTTTTCAGATAATTTTACTTTTTCAGATAATAATTATTATCTGAATTTCCTTCTTTTTTCCTTTTGTTTATAGGGCTCATTTTAATATTTCTTTTATATTGGTAGCAGCTGGGAGTGGAAAATAGGAATTGATAATTAGTGGGCTTCAAATTTCATTAAGCAAAATGACTATGTTCTAGAAATCTGCTGTATGTTTTTGTAACCCACTACCATACACTTAAAATTTTGTTAATATTGATCTATTGACAACAAATTATTTTTTCCTTTTTAATTTGAAAATAAGGATTTATGTTTCTTTTCAGCTTTGAAGGTAATTATAACTACATCTAGGACTCTAGATTGGCAGTTTTTTAATTTAAGCATTTTAAAAAATTTGTTTTATCTACTGTTAGTTTAATCACATATCTTTGAAGATTACATTTTATTTTCCTCCCTATGGCTCCTTTTAGAAATGTTTTTCTCTTTGTCTTTGGTTTCAAAGACTTTATAATGTGTTTAGGTATGTAGTCTTCTTCTTACTTATTTTCTATGGTTTTATAGAATTTCTTCAGACTTATCTTTTGTCAATTTTAGAAAGCTCTTGACCGTTAATTCTTCAAATGATTCTGCTTCCTCATTCTTTCTCTTCTCCAGGCTGGTACTAGTCACACTATGTTACAGTTTCAGTATGTCTCCGATGTTTGCTCTAAAGATAATTTACACTCTAATTTGTCAGGCTCAGAAGAGCAGATCTCCAATCCAGTCAGGACAGTTGGCTAGTTTCAAAGTTCCTTCCTTCCTGATTTCTTTCATTTTCCTCCTCTTTTTCCCATTCTCCATCTCTCTCTACTTCTTATTGTTTTTTTTTTTTTTTCTTTTCTGCTTGGATTACCCTTATAACCTTCCATTTGTTGCAAATGTGCATTCCAGATTTGTAGTCTCTCTTATTTAGTGATTTATGGATCTCAACTGTCATGTTCCCAATAATGTGAGCTATCCAAAATCATCCCTTTGCATTTAAGACACTTGTGCTGAACTTCTCAGTCCCTTACCTTTGGCAAATGTCTTGAAGGAAAAGCCAGAGTGGAGTATCTGTTTCTCTTCTTTGTATAACCTAACTTGGGTATTCAGTTCACCAGTTTCTGGATACATGGCCAATTCCAATCTCAGTATTTGACTTTGAGTTTCTCAGAGATAGCTTTCAAGCCTTGAACTCTGCTAGATTTTACACCTGTAAGCAGAATTCCTTTGTAGCATATCTCAGGTATGTACCTCATTCAAGACTCGGTAAGAATCCCAGAGGCAAAGTAGGATGGCAGAAAGTCGGTGCTTCTCTAGTTTCTAAGATTTGATCCCTCAATTATAGATTTAGTAGCTAACAAATTCCTTTAAAAAAAGGCTGAGATAATGTTAATGTATGTGCAACACTGAACCATAAGAGAAGGCAGGCCAGCACTCTGAGCATAGTCAAAAGAAAAAAATATAAAGGTGATGTATAGCATGTCTATAGGAAAAGAACCATTGCTTTAACTAAAGCATAATATGAAAAAGACATGGTGTTAGATACAAGAGCGAGGCACCAGAACATATAGTGAGTTTTAGGGCATGTATAAGTGCCAGCATTCTTTCTTTAGCCTCTTGATGTCAATTGTACAGATATGTCATAAATTTAGCATATCTTTCAATTGTCTGTTGTCATACTGAGTCTATAGTACTCTCAACTCGTTTTTGTCCATCTTACTCTCCAAGTTATTCTTCCAGCTCCATGTTTTAGGTACCTAAATCAACTGCATTGAATTTTAAGAAGTCATGAAATGAAAATTGAAATAGCATGACAAATATTTATGATTTTTCTCATTACATTTGGCTATAAGCATTATATTTTAATTTTGGGGTTAGTATTTTATGCATTATTATTCATTTTAACTTACAAAATCTGATAGTGTACTCTTTAAAAAGGATGAATTGGCAGTTAATATATACATTGAGGCAGTTCATTTGTGGTCTTGCTTTTAAATAATACTACTATCTTAGAATAGGGACTCTGACTTTTATCCGCTTTTGCTTCAAACAAAAGTAAACAAATCGATTTTGGTTTTTTCCTGGCAGGAATTTTTATCTTTTCTCAGTTTAGTTGTAAAATTTTAGTTGTTCTATATTGTAACTTTGAAAACTTGATAATATAGGCTTCCATTTAAACAATAAAATATAAGCCATATAAACAGTGTCTGGTGTTCACAAAATAAACAATGGAGAAGTAATATTATGTGTTTTGTTTTGTTTTATAGATCCCTTCAACCTTCAGAAACTATCACAAATCCAAATTTTATTTCTCAATGTTAAGTTTTGTGCTGGGATATCATCGATAGTAGAAGAAAGAGTTATAAGATTATACACTTTAAGATATCTCCCTAAAGGACATGATGCAGCAGGCACAGAAAACCACAGTATAAAGCTACCCATATTTTACAGTGTATTACATGAAAATGATATCTAGAGACATCTTTCCTCAACATCAGGGTATATGTATTGTCACATTTGTTTTTTAAATTTTCACTTATTTTGTTCAAATTGCATAATTTCAGGCATAGATATTTCAAAAGATGTGTTTCTAGAGTTATACTTTAAAATAAACATCTTGGCAGCTTTAGCATGATATTGCATGACCTATGATCTTTTTTAAGTACATAACTACACCTGATTTAATGAAGATTCACTTTCATGTTCTGTGGTTTATCTGAGGTACCGGCAAATATATATTCTCCATGAAGTTGTAAAACTAAGAAAGGTGAAATTTATATTTCAATATCTTTATTTTGACTTATGGTAATTTATTGAAATCAACATTTGTCTTCTTTGTTATAGACACAATACATAACTATTTTAATATAACCATCACAGCGTAACTTACATTTCTATTATATACTTTTTACTTACTTTTATAGTAATTGATCTTCTCTATATCTTTAAACATGTATTTGTTATCATTTTCACATAAGCATACTTTCAATCATAATTATTTACTAAAAATATTTAATTACTTTTACATTACTGGACATTTAATTTTGCATACATCATACAAATTTTATTATATAGTTACATAATGAGCAACTGTGCATTTAACCTTTTATATGTCTCTTTGTTATAAATTCTTAGACATTGAGTTATAAAAAAGTTATTGATATTTTTAAGATGATGTATGTATCTAAACTTTTCCTGAAGTTTGTGTCAGTTTAATCAACTGCAAGCTATAAATGAAAGAACACACAACTTGTTATCCTTGTTTTAGCACCTTTCAATCCTATTATTCAGAAATACGTCATTGAGTAAATACAGGACTCTTATGTGGCATTTTTCTTTTTTTCTCCTTTGTCTTCTTTTTTAAAATTTATTTATTTGTTTATGCATACAAGAGCTGGGGTACAGGCCAGAGTGTGGGAGGTGAGAGGATCACCAAAGACAGAGTAGGGAGTAGAACAGGCAGATTGACCGAAATACACTACTGAGGGGAGCAGGGAGCGAGGCAGGAGAGGTCTGCTGTGCCATGTGGAGCCCCTCCCTGGCTGGGGATTGAACTGGCACTGCAGTGGCTGCAGAAGCACCACATTTCAGCACCCAACCCCTTGCGTCACCAGGGAGGTCCTTTGTGGTGTTTTTTCAATCTCATTTACAAGAAGCTTCCTTTTATTCAATTCACATAGGAAGGATGTGTCTAGAACTCTATGGTATTAAGTTAACTAGTTTTCAACAGTATGTAAAGCTTTGAGCTTTGGAGATATCTGGTGATTTACATCCTGAGCTTCAAAATGTGTGCAGGAATTGTGGAGTATTCCAAACTTCAGAAGTGAATGAACTTGCTTTATTCAATTTCAGGTAGGGTATTATTTTATGGGCATAAAAATACTGACGGCATTCAATGTTTCACAGCGACTTTCCTGAGAATCTCTAACTGGGCCTGCTTTCCTATGTGGGATCTTGGATATAAGAGAGTCTCCCATGTTATAGTTTGCAGATATCAGAATTGACCTTAGGCTATAAAGACCTGCTGGTGCTGGGTACACCTGACATCCACATGCATCCACTCTCCTCTGTCACTCCCAGAGGTGTGTTGACCTGGGCAAGGTTATCACCATCATAAATGTGGGAGAGAGGTTGAAAGTACAGTCAAAAAAAGATGTCAAAGTGCTGTAGTAGAATATTTAAGAGTTTTTAAGTATACTTTGTGATTTATTCAATATTCATTTTGAATTTATTTTTCTTTTATCATTCTCATTTCTAATCCTCCTTTGATCTCTAAAACTAAACACTGAACATGTTAAGACCAAGCCTAGAAACTAGAACTTGAAGTCGAGGAGGATGTACATGGCAGTGACCATCAGGTCACACATTTTCAGTTTCACATATTCAGTTTCACAAATTTCACATATTCAGTCTTTAGGACTCAATTGTGAAAATTATATGCATAGATATCTCTAGTCACATAAGTGTCCTCTAAAGAGCAAGATGAATTCTAATCCATAAAATCATTTAGAGACTAGTTAAACTTTGATGATGATTCAAAGAGTGATTACTCTGGAGTCTTTTTATTCTTTATAAATCAACAATAATATTTTGGAAAGAATGCCTAAAAACTATATTATTAAGCACAAATTTAAAAATAGGTATATTATTTCTGAGATCTTCAATTCTTTTAGAATGCATGTATTTTTGGCAGGGCATTTGGGGATTACTCCTTATCAATATAAATGACTATATTCTAATCATTTCCTTTGAAAGACAATTGACAGGCCATTGTTATTCTATCCAGGCATAGCTTATTTCTTTTCCTCTCTACTTAAAAAGAAACAAAACAAAACAATTTTGTATTAATAAGGTCAAACTGGAATTAAAAATCTGTGAACATAAAATAATCATAGCAGAAACCACCATAACTATCATTTCATATTCCTCTCTGCATCTCTCCACCATCACTGTAAGTTATTTACCTGTTGCCTCCCCTGACAATAAAAATAAGTCTTTATGTCTGTATTCCCAGTGCCAAAAAAATAACCAACAGTAGTGAGTGAAACAAAAGTAAGGGATAGCAAAAGAAGGGATAATTTTTTCGTGATCAAAAGAAACTCCTTTGTATTAGCATTCCAAGAGAAACTGCTCATTATTTGCGACCTATGATTTATATTGTAAAATCACCAAAATTGTTCATTAATTTTAGAAAGAAGAGAGGTGTGGTTGAAAGAACAATTATCTCTGAGTTGAGATACATAATTTTAGGTGCCACTCAAAGATCTGAGTGTACTTCTAATTCCAAAGATAATCCTGTTGTATAATTTCATATTTTGATAAGGAGAATAAATATGACAGATGCTGTGTCTAAAATCAAAAAAGTAATAACAGTTTAAATTGCATCACTGAAGTTTCATTTGTTTCTGGCAATAGTGTCAGTACCACATGTTTGTCTCACTTAACCACTAATCCTATCCTGTGGTGTAGGTATTAGTCTTTTGACCTTTTATCATTTATATACTAGGATTTTAAGTAAGTGGAGCCAGGATTTTGAATCTTAAGCAGTCAAAATCATCTAGAAACTACACATTCAAGTTCTATTGCAACATTACATAAATAAAAGGCAAGCCTTAAATATGTGGAGTAGTGAAAAATAATGGAAAAATAAATTATCTTTTCAATTAAAATTTAAGCATTGGGTTTAAAATTTAATATTTCATTCACTTTTACTTGTTATGTGAAATCAAGAGTGAACAGGGTGTCTAAAAAGTATGAATATTTGTATTATTCAAATTGGTGTATGAATATGAGAAACATTTAATTGATAATTTAATAACCTTTAATCAAGTTAAATTCTGTGAAGAACAAAAATAGATAGCTTAAAGAGTAAGTGCAAACTACTTTATTATATGTTCTCATATCAGGTATTAGCTAACTTATTACAGTAAATAAATACAAAAGAAAGATACTTCTCAGTATGAAAGAGATTTTTGAAAAACTTTTTTAATCTTTTTATTAAAAGACATTGATTTATGCATTCAAGAATTGGGGTATAGGCCAGAGGTGTGGGGAGTGAGAGAATTCACCACAGACAGAGTGGGGAACAGAACAGGCAGGCTGATTGAAATACAATTCTGAGGTAAGACAGGAGAGTTCTGTCTGCACTATGTGGGTCACCCCTTGACTGGGATTGAACTTGTGCTGCAGTGGCTGGGGATAGCATCAGAGAGATGCGATTGACTCCTTGCACCATCAGGAAAACCCCTTGAAAAATTTTGACTTTTGCCTCTTATTGTGACATCTCAACTGTATAGGCCAGTTGTCTCAGTGTTCTTATAAAAGCTGGGTAATATTCAATACAAAGCCAGCAATCAAAACTATTGGATGTGTTTGATTACCACTAGATATTTTCACCATTAGATATTTTTAGAATTTAATTTTAAATGCCAGTAATGGAAAATAATTGATTTTCACATATCAACCTATGTTCCCTAATTTTTCCATATACACTTACTGATTTAAATGCCTATATTCAGATTATCTCCAGTTTTTCTGCTTTCTTTGTTGTCTACAAAAGGGCATTTTCATTTTTTTTTAGTTTACATTCACTATGTTTTTCTTTCTTCTTATACTTAAGCTTTGACTTCCAGTTTGACCTTCAGTGGAAGGCTAGTAGTTTATAGCTTTTTCTCTGTTAGGATAAGGTTTTTGATGTTTTACCAAGAAATGTGACATGTGCTATAGGTTTGTTTTTTGGTTTTTTTTGGTAGATACCCTTTATGGGATTAAGAACGTTTTCTTTTATCATTAATTGTTTACATATATTTTATAGAAAGGATGTTGAACATTAAGAAATATTAGATTATATGTCTTTTTCTAACCTAGCCATTATTTAAATTAAATATTTTTTTAAATATTAAACTATCATACATACCCAAGACAAACATAATTTTGTCATGATATATTTTCAATTTATGTAATCCAGTATTAACACTAAATATCTTGGGATTATCTGACTTTCAAGTCTATGACATACAAAATGAGTTATTTGGAACTCTATAAAATATTAATAATTTAAATATTTATATATAATTTTGGCATTATTCAAAATTTAAGTGACATCTCTATGATATGATAAAACTTTTAAAATAATTATTTACTCTTTTTTTTATTTTCAAATTGCTTATTTTTCTGCACCTTTGAGCATGTCCCTTCTACAGTATATTATATCATGAGATTCCATATAAAGTGTGGAGGATGACATTTTTCACAAAACACTAACTACAGTCCCCAGAGGAAGCCAACAAGAATTCCACACTGACAGGTGACTGGGAACAGCAAACAGGACCACATTGTGTTTTATTGCCTGGCAACATGTAAAACATTGCTTGCTGGCCTCAGGGCATTCCCTCTGGGATAGAGCCGCAATGACTTGCTGACAGCCTCTTCTTGTAACCTCACGGAAATGTTTTAGATTATTTGAAATTGTTTATAGTCCCCATCTAAGGGATTGCAGCTGCGATTTCACATGTGCTTTCCACCTATCCTACTGCAATTGCTTCAGAATTAACACTCTCTAAAAGGAAGCAGATTCTTAAGAGATGTATTTGGCCCCAAATTAGCCAGAGATGTACATAAACATGCTCATTTTCCCATTAAGAAGAGAGACATGGAGAAATGTTCCTCTGCTCTTGGCAGATGGTTATAGAAACTCATCAGTTACTCTCAAGCTGCTTTGCTGTAATCTTAGGGAAAAAAAATGTATCATCTACTGGTTAGATTTATAGCACTTAAATTATGATGCCTTTTAAGCAAAGGCCAGAATTACCATCAGGAGAAGATAGATTAACTGTGTTATCCATTATGTAACTAAACACCAAAAATGAAACATGCGTTTAGAATTTCAAATGAAATAAAGGAGCTGTAAGATTTAGGTTTCATCTCCCAAAATTATCCAATAAACTCATTAAGCCTTTAAAGGAGGGGTAAAAGTATAAATAGAAAGGCAGGCTAGCTATAATTATAGCTTTATACATATACTTAATTGAAATGAAACTTTTAAATCATGCCTCATAAAGTAGTATGATTTAAGAATTTCATTCCCATTAAATGTTCTTTTTAGGTTTTGATCTAAAGTGTGAACATTAATGCTTTGCTAAATGTTATGATTTTTACATGAGAACTAAAATAGATAAAATGAAAAAAATAAGCTAAAATCATGAGGAGAATGTCCTCCTTGTTGCTATTTCAGTTTTGAAGGCAGGTAAGTTGGAAAAATATCTTTCCTTAGTAAAAAAGAAAATGAAAAAAAACTATACATGTATTTTTATTGATACTTTTCCTACTCAAAAAAATTTAGCCTGCTATCTCTGTAAACATATTATCCTATTTCTCATTTTGTTTTCTCTACATTCTAAAATCTAGAACTAAAATGTAAATAACAATTATCAAAATTTATATCCTACAACACGTTCTACCTCTCCTCAACTTTTTATTTCTTTACTTTATTCAATTCTAGAAAATAAGATAGAGATAAATACAGGGTTTCCCAAAGCTGAGTTGTCTCTGGTCACTCTCCTAATGTTCTTGCCTGGGAGTTTGTATGATAACTTCACTCTCACACAATGATATGAATTTTTCAATACATATTCAACAGGTATCTAACAAAAATTAAACCTGGTTGTCTCAGGGGCCATTTTACCTAGATTTACCAACTTAATAAATGACAATCCATTCTATCAGGTTTGGAAGTTTGAGAAGTCCCAGTTGTATCTACTTTTAAACATGGATTATTTAAAAAATAAAATATTCTTTAATATCTACTCCTCACAAACCTTTCTGGCATATTGAAAGGATACAATAGAATATATCTGAAAATGATAAAAAAAAGACTCAAATAACTCATCAGAATTAGTATATATTACATTTTAAAAGGTTTAAATAAATACCTTTGTAAAAGGGATAGCGTATGATTTTTTTGGACTTCAGAAAATTAAGTGACGTTCTTTAGTGAACATAGCATTTGACTTTAGGTTGTGACAATTAAGTATGTTTTCAGATGGTGGGGGGAAGTGTTTCAGGTATAGAGTATGTTTTCAGGAAACCATAGAAAAGTCAGAAAATCAGGAATATCCTGGCTAGAACAAGTGGCAACTGAGCATCATTAAAAGAATATGAGATGAAGAAGAGATTGGGAGTGAAATGGAAACCACCTTAATTCTATCTTAAGACTATAAAAAAAGACTTAAGACTTTAAAAAAAATATATTTTTAACTATGAGGTCCATTGGGGTATTCCCATCAGGTATTACCACCATTGTGCATCCACCACCAACTGGCCCATACTGCACCACCACAGATCATTATGCCTCCTCCCTATTCTTTCCCCTCCCCCATCCTAACACCCTTGGTGTCTTAGTGCTGTAATCAACTAACAAGGGTTTTTAAATAGGCATGAGGAGCTAAAACAGGAATATGCCATGACCTCTTTATTAGTGATACATTTTAACAGTTATGAATTGTGTTTCCCTTAAAAATCTAAAGTTCTTAATTTTCAGAATCTATAAATATCTATGACCTTATTTGATACAATCAGTCTTTACAGATGGTCAAATTAAAATGAAGGCATTAGAGTAGACCCTAATCCAATATGATCAGTGTCTTTTTAAAAAAGAATAGTTAGGAAGAGACAGACATAATATACAAAAGGGACGGTGATGTGAAAATAGAGAGAATACCATATAAGGAATGTCTGAGTCTAACAGAATCTAGACCAGATTCCCCCTCAAAGTCTTCAGAAACAACCAACCCTGTTGACATTTTGATTTTGTATTTTCAATCTCCAGAACAATAAGACTATAAATTTCTATTGTGAAAGCCATCTAAATTAGTGGAGCTTTGTTTTAGCATCTCCATGGAATTAATACCACAGTACTATGAATTATGAATTTAAGAGTTTGAAACTGGAGGTAAAAAAACACCAGCTAAATTTAGTAAAAAAATTAAGTAAGTGTTACATTTTGGAACTAGGTGGTGATGTCATCGGAGGGAGGCATAAAAATGTTGAACCAGCTATGAGAAAAATCTTAATAAAGAATATTAGAAGTAAGTTAATTATAGATGAGGTAAAGGAAAGGAAGAATAAAAATGACTTACAGGTTTCTAGTTTGATCTATTTATTTCACTTTTAAAAGGTGATATGTATATAGCCACATATACAGAGAGATTGACATATATGCCTGTAGACAACTTGAAGTGATAGGAAATGAATACTGAATCATTACATATTTATTATATAAATAAATGCAAAATATTTATAAAACCATTATTTATAGTCATCTCCAACAGAGTCTGCTAGAATAATTCACTTCTAAGTTATCTCAAATATACAAAGAGAATATTTCAACTATAATTAGTAGTTAAAACAGCTGAGGACAAAGAGATCAGAAAACACTTGGACTTATTCCTCTTATAAGGAGATTACTTGTCTTTCAAGACAGTTCCCATCTTAAGATGGATTGCTTCATTTGGCTTTTTCTGTCTTCAAGGACAGCTAAAATAAAGGACATTATAAAACTAGGTATTGGAAAGTTAGAAAAAGTAAAGAATAGGTATGCCAAGATACCTATTACTGAACAATAGTAGTTAAGAATTGGAAGTTTATTTGAGAAAATATTTGTGAAATACTTCTTTAGGGTTTTAGTAAAACAGGTGTTTCTGTATTTCTTTAAAAGAAAATATATAAACTATATGAACTGAGAAGTCCCTGAAAGCTTTTAACTTTCCCCTTCAATATTTGGAAACCAGTGGGTCTCACTGGGAAGATGCCTCAGGCACCATCACTGCCCATGAAACTAGAAATATATCAATACTTGGATGCTTATTGAGTCAAAAACTTCAGAAGATATTTAAAACAGACAGCAAAAAATGTCCTCACCTTTTTTCGGATGAATAACTCAAGTTAACAATCATTATTTTTTTTTTTAAAGATTTATTTATTTATGCATACAAGCACTGGGGCACAGGCCAGAGGTGTGGGGGGGCGAGAGGATTCACCACAGAGAGCGGGGAGCAGAACAGGCAGATCAACAGAAGCACACTGCTGAGGTGAGCAGCGGGCACAGCAGGAGAGGTCTGCCGCGCCATGTGGGTCCCCCCCCTGGCCATGTGGGTCCCCCCCCTGGCCGGCAGCAGGGATCGAACTCGTGCTGCAGTGGCTGCGATTTGCTTCATAGTGCGTTGCTTAACCCACTGCGCCACCAGGGGAGGCCCAACAATCATTATTTTTACTGACAACTTTATACACTCTTTAACAAGGTAAGTCTCAAATGCCTATCTCAAAATGTAATATATAAAAGAAATAAAGAAAGAATAAGTGATTTGAGATAACTTTGAAGAGGTAAATTGTCAGTCTTTTGTGTTTGTAACTAGAGGCCAGTCATTTATTTTATAAACCAATTTAATGCAGGTCTTTGAGTATAAATTTCAAACATTCTATCATTGGGCAGATAGGAGAACCAATTTATTCATTAATATCCTTTCCCTTTAGTTGAGCATGATTTTAATTATTTTCTGTTCTACCTAAGGTTACAATCAAATTCTAAGAAATCTTTCTCCTCTATCATGCATTATAAACTTATCAAATTTTATTAATAAAACTTGACTAGTGTTTGGCATATAAAAAGTGAGTATCATTAGTGTTATTATTATTATTATTGTAGAATGGTTGGTCTCAAAAAGGAAATGAGCTACAAAAAAGGATATGGCAAGAAAAATGATACAATCTAAAGCATTTAGAGAGAGTGAGTTTTGATTTGAATTGAGAGAAAATGTGCTAGATATCTATGAGCTGCTCAATAAATATTAATTATTTAAGTTTATATTACCCACTGATTAAATGAGTAAATACTAGTCTTCCATCAGCACTACATCTGTATAGGGCACAAATAATTAGTATAATGTTGCCCAAATCAATTTAAATAATTGTAAAATGTACAAGTCAAAATTCAGATTAGAATACATCTGGTGAACCTCTTCTTCTGAAGAATGCATTTACATGGTATCTAATGAGTCAGCTTGTGAAATGTAACCTGTGTACTTATTTGTGCTTCAGCGTATCCTTCTATAGCTAGTAGTGTTGAAGGACAGCAAGTAGAAGGCCAGATGCCCTTGGAAATGTTTGAGGTGTTCTTGGAGGAAATTATTTATAAGTTAGGAAGTTTCAAGTAAAATAAGTTGAATTCACTAACTGAACTGGAGCGTTACTTTTTTGAGAATGACTGGATTGAGGAATTCTATTTGAATTCATTGTAATACATTTATCTGTATTTACTAAGAGGACACATACTAAACTAGAATAGTTGTTTTCTCTTTACAACTTTAATGGTTTCAGAAATGATGTTGTTAAAATTGACCAAAATTGGAGTGTAAAGCATATAGGCTAGAGCTAGTCTTCCTTCTTTGAAAGAAGCTGCTATACTCTTGAAGCAAAGAAATATTAAGTTCTCCCATGATTGTGTTTTGCAAGAAAGGGAAAATAGTGACAGAGTAGCCTGTGGCAAATGGGAACAATAAGTGACATGCTGTCACCTTGAAACAGTTTCCAGATATAGTGTAGAAAGTGTTACATAAAGAAGAAATGGGTTTTTAAGTAAGTTAAAAGTATGTAGAAGTAGAAAAAAATCAGATTTAATAAATGCATGGGTATACTTTGTGACCACAAGCTAGGAAACTTTAGAACACATAAATAATAAAAATGCATCTTAACTAATCAGTCTGATAATTCTTAGTCTCTACTTTATTTTGGTCATTAATCTTATGATTTTGTGGAATGTATTTTAAAACCGTGTATAGTGTTTGACTCCAGACCTTGTTTCTATTTTGTGGTGGGATTCAAAGATTGATTTACTCAATGTCTACCCACAGCTCTGGAGGACAACTGAAATATTTTACAACCAAGGCACTTAAAGTTAGTATTCCACATGTGGGCTGGAATGTTGAGTCAGATTTAGAATCTATAAGTCAATGAGACAGCAACTGTGTGCACAAAGACAGGATCTTCTGTCACACACAATGGCAGATGCATCTGTTTTTCATATGGAAAAAATGTGCTGTAGTTTCTTGACATTTAATGCAGAAAGTTGTAAAAATTAAGCTCTAAGTGTTAGTAGTTGTGGTATTTCTGACTATATTTTCTCCTTACTTATATATATATATAAACTATATATATAAATATATATATAAATACTTAATATAAATATAAATATATATGTAAAACATTGCTCTAAAAATAGAGGCTACTAATTAAAAAGAAATATTGTCAAAGTAAAACCACAATCCAGCCAGTTCTCACTATCTCCAGTGGGGCCACCTTAATTTAGATCATCATCAGTTTTCACATCATTTGACCTTCCTCCAATAGTAGTAGCCCAGTCATATCCTTAAAACATGTCATTCATCTCTGAAATATTTCAGTGGATTGAACTTAAAGTTGGATAACTCAAAGTCATTGCAGCAACCTACATGATTATAATGACCTCACACGACATGAGTCTGTATGCCTTTAAAGTTTTTGACATCTGCTAATGCTTTTCACCCAGCTCTCTCAACTCTAGAGTAACTGACTTTTTCTTTTTGAACATAATAAATATCCTCTGACTTCAAATATTTTCAAACTGCTCCCTCTTCATGGAATGACCTTTTCCTAGATTGTCTAATAAGTCTAATTATTTTTCTCCTTCAGGTCTTCTCAATTTTCACCTCTTTAATAAGTTTCAAGATGTCCTTGAATATCCAGTGTAAAATAATAATCATTCCTTCTCAGCACCACCATTTCTATTTCTTGCTATTTTTTCTCTATTACACTTAGCATTATCAAATATATCATTTATTTCATCGTCCAACTGTCTATATTAGACTGTAAAGGGGAAATGGAGGAAGTAAAAGAGTGACATATGAAAGAAAGGAGAAAAGAGGAAAAAAAAAACAATCTTAGAGTTAGCTACAGGAAACTTGATTTGCAGAAGTTATCATGCCAAATAGGTATAAGACCAAGACAGCTCCAAATCCAGTCAGATGTGACTAACACAATTTACATGATTTGATGACAATTTATATGATATTAATACTCATTTATGATTCCTACCTGATTTATCATAGTAGCATTTCAGAATATATTTCTGTTTATATTCCTATTATTGTATGAGGTGAACTGCATGAATCTAAGAGAAATTTATTTATTGAAGGCATTTAGGTAAAGTTGTATTTGAGTTGGAAAAAATGATATTTAAGCAAAGGAATATTGTATTTGGTTAATGTTGATTCCTCAATCAGAGTTGGGCAAGATGCGAAGGGTAGCACTTTTCTTTGTCATGATGGATCTAACAAAAATCTTTGTATCTATTTGTCAGGGTTATTCGTAAATGGGTCTGTCTGAAAAACACATTTCAACAATAGATTGATCCCCATGGCATTTTAAGTCTTTGGGTGAGCTGCTTCAGGTTAGAAATTAAAACATCCCATTATATATCTCCCAAATGAGTTCAGTGCTTCAGGCATTTGAGCTTTTGAAAAGTCCTGCAAAGAGTTATCTGTTTTGTAAATGTCTTTTGTAGTAAAGTATGAAGGGGTAAGCTGAAAAGACAAGAGAAAGAAAGGCATATGGAGAAAATACAGCCATAAATTTAAGGCCATAACAAATGGCATCATTCTTAACAAAGCAACAAAACTGAATCTTGAACATTCAAGAAGTGTAATTTCATTTAAGACTGTTACTTGGTACATTTCTTGTTTAAAACTAAAATATTTGTGAGCAATTTAAGGCTAGTTTCTTCATACCATCATGCTGCAATTTTATGATTTTTGTTTTTGCAATATTTAATTTCTTTCTTTGGGTGGACAAATTATCCTTGTGTCCCCTGCAGCCAACTGTAATGATTTCCACTGAAGCAGTAATGAGGACAGAGATGATTAACTTTAGACCTTTCTCAAGCTAAAATCAGCAATTAAGTTGCTCAGCACATATGTATCAAGTGAGATAGAATGATAGAGAGACAGAGAGACAGACAGAGACAGAGAGATATTTCTCATTAAATATTTTTTGTTTTCCCTTCCAGCAAAAAAAAAAAAAAATCAATAAGTTCACTAACATGGCAATTGCCAGTTGGCCAGAGGATCAGGTCACACTCTGTGTCTCCCCTCAGCACATAGAAGTTATTTACATAGTTGGCTACATTCTTGTTTTGAAGAACAGCTGCACTGGTGATTCTGATCTCAGTGGGATATGGAGACACTCTCTTGAACAGCTTTCCTTTAGCTCATTTTTAATGAAGAGTTAATTTAAAATAGAGAATTCTTTTAAGGAAAAGTATTCTTTTGGAACATGTAAAGATAAATAAAAGCTAGAACTGACCTCCATATACTTAAACCATATACCTTTTTGCGACATCATTAGATATTTGCCTTCGTTTACAGATGAAGGAATTGTGTCTGAGAGCATTTCCTCTATTATGGTCATTATTATATCTCTAGATGTTTATTTTGGAATTTGCAAAAGTCAAAGAATTTTTTTTAAGATTTATTTATGCATACAAGCACTGGGGTACAGGCCAGAGGTGAGGGGTGGGTGAGAGGATTCACCACAGAGAGCAGGGAGCAGAACAGACAGATCAACAGAAGTACACTGCTGAGGGGAGCAGCAGGAGAGGTCTGCCGCGCCATGTGGGTCCCCTCCCTGGCCAAGATCAAACTGGTGCTGCAGTGGCTGTGGTTTGCTTCATAATGCGTTGCTTAACCCACTGCACCACCAGGGAGGCCCAAAAGTCAAAGAATTTTTACAAAGAAGTTTTTACTCAGAATTTGTCTCTATGTCTATTAGAAATTGCATGTTTTTAACCGTGCAGATCCAAACATCCAATGTTCTGGGAGTATTTTGCACTGCCATTACATGCCTTGCACTTTTCTTGATACTGTGGGGTTAACAAAGAATTAAAAAGAAAAGTACTACTAGGTAAATTTCCAATCTAGTTGTTGAACAAAAGATACCTAGGGTTACACGATTATTATGTTTGGTACCTGTAAGTTTTATGTATCTTTTATAACATGTATTAAACTTCAAGGCGGTTACTTACATAACAATCTTCTAGGTTATGAGTACCTTCAAGGTAAGGCTATATTTCATACATATTTGTAATCCCTGATCAGTGATACCAAATCTAATTTATTATAAATATTTAATGATAGCTTTTTATAAGAGCAAAATGTTTGACTTTTACGAGTACAGGTTTAATTTCTTTCTTTTTTGACATATTTCTATGCAGTACTTATATATTCTTTTTATAGCTAGATGTTTGAGTACATTTTAGTTAAAATGACAATCAAAGAGCTGAAAACTCACCCTTTATTCTTCTCTTTCTTTCATTTAGTAGTCAATTCTTATTCGGTGTTACAGATCCAGCATCCTGTTGGCACTTTTTCTTCTGCACTCTCCAAGCATAGGACACAGTGTGATTTCTTTAAACTGTTCATCAGGGGATGCCACTTCCTAGATTAGAACACTTTAATGTCTACAGGTTCCTTATCCTGACTACAAAGCCCTGCACAGTTTGAGCCTGCTATATCTTTACCTCATCATTTTTTACTCTCATTCTTCCTGCTAAGCCCCAGACACATTATGTTCTTTATCAAAACCTCCATTCCAGCCATAGGTCAGTACTTTCAACCAGCTGTTTTCTCTGTCTGTACTTTAGTTCATTCTGACTTTGTATTGCTGGCTTTGTTATAATTTGGCTTTTCATTGTCATCCATTCTCAATTTAAATATTGCTTTTGTATTCATTAAAATGTTTATATTGGAATAAATGAAAGGTGAACCTAAGAATAATTTTATAATCGGTTATATTATTTCACTTATAAGAATTCTGAAAGGACTATTACAATACTAATTAATTAAGATGTCCAGGAATATCAGAGGAAACACAATTCATTCTTTATCCTTCTTTTTTTGAGGTTATGATGACTTCAGGTAATCCAAGTATATTCAAGAGCAAATAGAGGGATATAATCAATATTCTTTCAGGAAAATGACTTTTACTCTGGCAACAAGTGTGTTTTGTCACTCTTCCTTAGAAAGATAATGTCTGTGGGCCTCTTTGGTGGGGCCAGGAGTTTAACACCACATTGTGGGCCTTCAGCAACCACTGCAGCCAGAGTTTGATCCCTGGCCAGGGAGGGGACCCACAATGCACATCAGACCTCTCCTGCCTTGCCCGCTGCTCCCCTCAGCAGTGTATTTCAGTCGATCTGCTTGTTCTGCTTCCTACTCTGTCTCTAGTGACTCCTCTCATCCCCTGCATCTCTGGATTATACCCCAGCTCCAGCATGCATAAACACATAAAATTTTTAAAAAAAAAAAAAAAAGGAAAGATAATCTCTGAAACCCTGTCCATAGTTGGCACTCAGCTGATATATGGCACATCAACCATTTTTATTTTCTATTGAGTATTTATAATTATGATACCTTTGTCCATTTTTATATGCTATTTTATCATTAGTCTACCTTCATTAAAATATAAACTGTGGGGTTTTTTGTTACTGTTGATAATATTTGTATTTCCAGATATTAGGATTTAGGATTACCTGGAATATAGTAGTTTCTTAATAATTACTTATTAAGTGGATAGGAATGACTAGAATAGTAAGTAGGGACTGACAGATAGGGGTGAAAAATTCCAAATATTATATGAGCATAATTTTCAAGTTGCTTATATTTGAAAACATCTGTTTATTGGAAAACAGTTTAATCTGTCAAAAATTATATTTAAAAACACCAATAAAAGGAATAAAGAACAACCCTTGGCATATTTATTAATAGAAAATGTCTGATGACTAATGTTTCATAAGTGGTCAATTGATTTTCTTACTAAATCAGATGTCAAATATATCTAAAAACTGAGATCCACAATATTAATTTCAAAGTTTTCAATAATTTGCATAAAATAGGAATGGTCTTTAAAGCCTTTCTTTGATTTTTAGCCAAGGCTTATTGCTAGTGGGAATTTCCCGAGTAGAGTTATAATGCAATAGCACTTTGCCCCCGGACAGAGCATATCAAATGTTCATCATGGAAGTTGTTATGTCTCTTGCTTTGTGTTATGTGCCCTTAAAAACAATGTCATCATCTGTGCCATTGCACAATATTGGCACACAGATTTGGTGGCAAGTGCTTAATATTTTATATTGAAATCCTAATAGGAAAGTTACAAATGTTCTTTCCCACTAGATGTTTTCTCTAATTTTATGCACATATTTCCAAGAGTTATTTCTTCATAAATAATTTTGTAGCGTGTTGACATAACAACCTACATTCCTGTAGCCTAGCAAAATGTCATTGCTTATGTAGACAGTATTAACACATTCCCACAAATTATCTTATTATAGAGAGGAAGGCAAAACCTAAAGATGTGTGTATTAAAAATTATCTGTGACATTGAAAGTAGGTTCACTAGCTGAAGTGAAGAGATTATTACAGCCACATTGAACCAGGCATGGCCTATACATTTAATTTCAAAATCCTTTAATTCACATGCTCTATATAACAACCACACTATGGTTACTGCAGTCAGAAAATAGACATTGTTTCTGTTGAACTTCATTGAAATATTTATTTAATATTTTTTACAAATAGCGCTTATATTGTATCACACTGCTCATCTATAGTTTATTTCTCTCATAAGAAAAGTGTAACAAATACAGCAAAAGGAAACTAACAAACTAAATGGGAATACAAAACAGTTATAGCAGCATTGTTCTTACTCAGATTTGCTTAAATATCTCTTGAAAGGAAAAAAATGATCCAAAATGAAGAGTCTTCCTCATTAAAAGTAAAGCACAGTGGAAACTGAAGGAAAAAAAAATAAAATTGACTTAGTGGCGATAAGAAAAGCAAATTGTTACTGAAAGATGAAAAAGTGTTGGTATTTTAGATATTGTTTAAGAAAACAAATGCAGAGAAACTGTCATATCAAGATTGATAATCAGTGCTAAAAATACTACTTTCTAGCTGTGTGATTTACAACATGTAAAATCTGTCAAATGGTGATATTAATAATCCTGTCTCATATGAATTTTGAAGTCTTATATAAATACATGTGAACAGTTTAAAAGAGATTGGGTGGTTAAGTGTTCACTGACTATTGGTTATTACTTCTTAAATGTCTTCAACTTAATTTTAGAGGTGTAGACATGGTGATCAAGAAGAATGTTGACTCTGAGTTGTATATTTTCTGGACATATAAACAATCCTTATTTAGATGGGTTCATAAGAAACTGTGTTAAGGAAAACCCAGGTTTCAGGAACATTGAGAAATAATGCTGAGGACATGACAATATATGGAGTGTGGGGGTACCTATATAATGATGTAGGAGATAGTTGTCATCGTGTTTAGATTTTTGTAGGTAGCATATGTTTAAAGTGAACTTCAGCTTAAAGACAAGGAAGCCCAGAACCCAGCATATGCAGGATGCTGCTCTTCAGGCATTGGTCAAGGAAACAGGCACATTGACCTGCACCATCAATTTCCTCTCCAACATTCTTTTAGAAAGTAGTGGCCATTTCAACTTACAAAATGTGTCTGAGGCCAGGAAGAAATGTGTTTTGATTACAAGTGGAGCCAAACTTTCCCCTTGATCCACAGGTGTTTGTCACAGGGAACATATAAGCCCAAGGTCCAGTCCTTCCAAACAAGTTAAGTCTATATTCAGAGTCTGTTCAGCAATATTCGTGCTGACCTGAATCAGGATCTCCATATGGAGAGGAATTTAGTAGTTGCATTCTTTTTATCACAATTTAGGCTGATTAAATGATTTAATGTAACCAAAGCACTTAAAACAGTGCTGGAAGCTCGAAGTTGTCGATAAATAAATCATGGTCTAATTTTTTTTTCTTTCCTTATTAAAGTCAATGCAGAGCATGTCAAATATTTCTATTAGATACCATTAGAGAACTGCAACCTTATAAAATACAAACTTTTCAGAAGAAAAGAAAGACTACCAAGAAGAACACTATGCTTACTTTCTGAAGACTTTTGTTATAATTCTTCCTCCAATTCTAACTTTGAGTACGAACTTGAGCTACTAACTTGAACTTTCTAGCTTCAGTCTAGTCTCATCTGTGGAATATCAATTATCATATATATCTATTTCCTAGAGGAGTATTAGGGTAAAAGAGACTAGAGTAAGCTGTAAAGTTGCATTTATTAAATATATTCATAATGGAGTAAATATACTACCATTGTTATCAATTATTACTAAATCTAAATATTTAATTTTTTCCTAAGTCTCCCTGATAGAGATCTGATTATAAGCAAACTGTTAAGCTAATAAGTAATGACTGATTGAAATTCATAACTAAATAAAAATTACTAAAAAATACAGTGAAAAAATCTTTTTCTTATTAGTATGCATTTATTTTTTTTGAATTTAAGATTTACGTAACTTATTGGCACAGGTTTGTACTAAAAAGTTGACATAAATTGTATAATGAATATAGTAATAATTTTGTCTATTAACATTGAGTGATTAGCATTAGAGTGAATTCATTTTAATACCTTGTTAGTATGCATTTATATATCATAATTACATATTATATAATTGTGTTACATTTTCATGGTATATAAAATAATTTTATTTCAACTAAATTTTCATTTTTTTTTCCAAAGTTTAGCACTCAGTGTAATTGGCAGATACACAAAGAACAAACAAGAGGGAAAATATACAGGATTTAAAAATGTTCTTGTGTGTTTATAATGCTGTTTGTAGCTTCTTATGAATGCTTAATAGATGTCTTACACTATCTGTGAGATGATGCGGTGGGGCTTAGAATGGTATAACTATACTTCAGTCTTAATAATTCTTCTTCTAAATTCTAGAGCAGATAGAAATAGAAAATATTCATGTAGTTCTAGGATGAGGAAATTTTCTTCCTAAGTAGGGTCTCTGAAGTGACCTAGTATGGGGAAAAATGATTCTAAGCTAGGTGAGAATATTGATTTATTTACCAAACCCAATTATTTGGAATTATTTTCAAGCTAACCTTAGTGTATGCTATATGTTTAAATATAAATTTGACAAAAGGAAGAAACAACAAGACTAGAAAAGGAGCAGATCCAGCTAATGCACAGGTATTTAGGCATGGTGGCCACAGATCTGTTTCACACCATTGAAAAAATGTAGAGGAAGCAAAACATACTTTCATGAAAATGAATTATGAAAAAAAAAAAAAAGATCAGGAGGAAGAATTTGAAGAGTAGAGGCAACACTAATGTCAAAAAATGTACTGGGAAGACAAAATTACCTCTCTGGTTCATTGGTTTTCTTTATACATTCCTTACCCTACTGAGGAGTAAAGAAACTTCCATTTGTCCAAATTTCCTCCTCTTCTGTTTTAAATAGTTTTATTTCACTTTCCATCATCAATCTACTCTAAAATTAACTACACAGGTTATTTTACATGAGCGCTGAAATGACTTCTGCAAATAAAAGCTCAACACATTTAGAGATGGAATCACAGAGTATAAGAGGGAGTCCTTCTGGATTCTGGGGTGGAGGGGGGGGAGGTGGGGGCTGGAGAGTCTCATCAGCCTTAGACTAGCTGATGTCCTGTGTTACTCACAGGCCTATACTTTGATTCCTTCTCTTGTCTGCCTCATCAGTGCTTGTCCTATTGGCAACTGCTACTAAAGCACCAGTAACTGATGACTTTATGGGGTTCTTTCTCTCTTGATCCTTATAACATCTTGAATGCATTAGTATAGTTGCTTTTCAAAATCTAATTTCAGAAAGCCTAATATTTGGGTCCTCTATGAGAAAAGGGACCAAATACAATACAGAATGCCTAGTTGCATTTGAATACCAAATGGAGTTTCAGATCAATAATGAATACTTTTTCATTGTTAGTAGGTCTTAAATATTGCATGGGGCAGGCGGTGTTTATCTGAAATTAAAATGTACAGGTGGTTTCTATTATATTTGCTACTTATGACAACTTTACCTACGAGTTTATGTCTATTGATTCTATCTCTTCTCTTGGTTTCTAGCATATTGTCATCTCTCCTCAGGTATGTTTTGTTTTATACATTGTTTGCTGCTCATTGTATTAGCAAAATTTCTGTAAAAAAAAGCATGGTGTTGTATGAAGTTATCATCTCTCTGAATAAATCTTACTTGTTTCTGGCAGACACTTTGAGACATTAGCAATGGTGGCTCAACTTAATCAAATTTCAAAGACTGAATAGATTTAAATCTAGCACAGTTCTTGTGAGTTCCACCTACTCATTTGATCATACTTATTCCAAATCAAGGTGGGTTCACTAGGTTACCATCTCTCCAGTCCAGCCTCTGCCCTCTAGCACAGCATCACTCTGAAGAGCGTTTTATAGCCTCTCAGCTTCTCTGCTGCTTCCTCCTGAGTCAGGAAACAAAAGAAGTCTTAAACTTGCTTTTTGGGCTTTTCATTCTACCAGAAATCCTGGCTAGCTATTCTTCACAATCTTATTATTTCTTTTATGCCTCCAAGTAGGTGTTTGTGTATAGATCTAAAATTGTTCTCAGCAGGAGGCTTAGTGTAAACCAGTTTTCCTTTATTGAGACAAAGTCTGATTATCATCAATAAATGCTTTTTAAGGATATAAGGCAAACTATAGGGGAAGGGGAATATAAACAGAGGTGCTGTTACTCTCTTGATTATCTTAAAATAAATCACTTTAGAGATGGTGTCTGATTCAGTGCCACATGTTCCCTTTCTTATCCAATTTTGAAGGACAGGGAGGAATGTCAAAGAAATGTTCAGACTTCAGAGGTGTTCTTAATGGAAGTTTTAAAGGGATTTTGGTTTTTAAAACCCCTTCATAATTTTAGAACTATCAACTTGGGATAATTTAAATATCTCCAGACAGACAGTGAATTGTTAATCTTTTAGCTGATTTGTTAAGAAAAAGGCAATATATATAAGGATTTTGTTTAATTTTCATTAACCTGGTTGAGTGAATTTTTTTCATTACAATAATAATTGATTGCTTCTACTCTACAAAAATCATCTTATATCTCTTGTGAATTGCCAGCTTTGCTTTCATTAATATGCTGTGAACATAGGTTTTGGTTTTAGATCTGATTTTGTCTTTTATCTTTTTTGAAAAAAAATTCTATATAATCGCTCATACTCTGAAATTTTAGCACCTTGAAGAAAGTACAGCAACTTTTACTTTCAAATCCCCGCTTAAAGATAATGTGTCAGAGTAATCTAAGTATGTTTAATGTTCATCTTAAATATAAATCCGAAGCTTAGAAATAATTCTATTCTTAAAATAATATATACATGAATCAAAGCAAAGTTATGTGTCTATGTATCAAAATAAAGCTATGAAAAACAAATAAAGCTATGCCTCATTAAACTGACAAAAGCACTGTCAAGTATCTTTCATCAAAATTTAAAATATTTCTCTCAAACCAATAATTTAATTGAAATGTTTACTATATAAAACTTATATCACCATCTTCAAAGAGAACAAAGTGTTAATACTTGAGTCTTCCAATAAAAATGTGAACAGATTATATTATCATTTGAAAGCAATATAATATTTGCATGCAAAGGAAAAAGCACAGAGATTTGAATGCAAAATTCATTGTAGCTTCCAGCTAATGACAAGGATAGTAACCACAAAGAAGCAGAAAATTCCAGAAATAAATGCAATAAAAAATAATAACAATCAAAATGCCAATCATAACCTAAGGCACTGAGATAAAAAATAATACCATTTGTCTGTCTGGCAGAAGGTATGTTTCTAGTAATAAGTTTTAGATGTTGAAAGCAAGATGATTATTTATCAAAAAAGGAGATTTGTTTTTCAAGTTCTATTGGTAGAAATGACTCAACTTCTAGCTGGGAAAATGCAAGAAATTAAGTCTCAAAGTTAAATAGTATTCATGCATGCTTAAGTAAACAGAAGGGGTTCAGCTGAAACCCAGACATCCCAGAACTTGTTAACCTATTGCCATAGTAAATTCACATTTTCTCTAGTATCCAGTATTAGGGTCATTTTCAAAGCAGAGGCCTGGAATCAGATTTCTAATATTTTAACAGTGATTCCACCTACTATTAAATATGTATCTTTGGGCAAGTAGTCAGTGATCCCATCTATTGAACCAAGTAGTTTTGAGACCTACATTAAGCATAAAGTATTCAAAGGAATGACTGGCACATAGTAACTACCATGTACATAGACTTAAAATGGTAGGATTAATTATGATAACTATTATTAGATAAATAACTATATAACACTACCTATTATATTAGCATATAATTAGTAAGTAATTAGTATATAATTCTCTTTTTCCAAGTATAGTTCCAAGGCGCTCTATGGTTACTTATACATTCATAGAACCAGTCTTTTCCATTTTCACCTTCCATGTCTTAAAACATCTGATTTCCTGGCAAGTTAGTCTGAAAGACTCTTGAAAACAGACTGGCTGGCCTCATTTCCTTTCATCAGCCTAGCCTCATTCTTAGGACAGACCAAGACAAGCCATTACCCTGAAGCCCAGTGGTACTCTCATGACAGCCCCTTCTATCTGCTTCTTTATGCTTATCAGGTAGTTCCTTTCATATGAGGACTGATGCCCTTGCAGTATGATGCTTAGAAGTGTCACAGGGATGTTTCTTGTGATCTAGCTTTTAATAGTTAATTTTTCTCCAATCCTCATTATAACATTAACACTCAGGTGAAGAATTTTATTCTTTGGCATGCTGTTCAGAGAATCAACACTTGCTTTCTGTGTCCTTTGCTATACAGATGAATTTAATTACACAAAGAAGCAGAAAATTCCAGAAATAAATGCAATAAAAAATAATAATCAAAATGCCAATCATAACCTAAGGCATTGAGATAAAAAATAATACCATTTGTCTGTCTGGCAATTTCCACTGGTGAGTTTCCCTTCTAGATCTGTTATCTTCCATGCTTCTCTAATTCTTACTGAGATTTATCCAACAAGTTTAGTAAATAAGTATTTGGATATCAATTAATTTTATAGCATATTTATCCCTCTCCTGGGAAGGAAAAAAGAGAACTCACCATGTTGTCTTCAAGTTCCAAATCTGGGTGCTTGTATTTGGGATGGAAAACATTTGATGGAAGGCAAGTAGCTTAGGCCTTTGACAAAACAAATTATCTTGATAGATAATTAAACTTAGAGTATATTGCACTTTATATATTTGGGCATTAATACATGCTAACATGAAAATAATTATTTTAAAATAATATATAATATTTATAGGAAATGTATATATAGATGTGTGTATACACACACACACACCTATTTTGAAGACTAATCCTAGATTGCTTATGAATCTCTTATGAGAGTGTTTTCTATTTTTTTTTGTCCATGATATATCTCTGTTGTGGGGAAATTTTGGATGGCTTTTTGTTTGTGAGAATAGATAGAAAATGATTTTTGATCCCTTTGTGTACCTAATACATTTTAAAATGCAGTTAAAATTTCATTTAAACTTTTAGTATTAAAGATCACACATCAGAAAATTGACTTAAAGAATCACAGTGGCAAAATAAAGTTGTCATATCAAATGTTTTACAATATATAACTAGATATTCTAGGCTTTATTTTTAAGTTTCATCTTGGTATTTTAAAATACAGATTCCTTCTTCTGATATAAACAATTTCTATCTACAAAGACAAATTTAAACTGGACTTAACTGACTTATGGAAAGTGCATTTGGGCTTTGTGATATTGAAATAAAATTATTTCAATAGGTCCTACTCTTCCATTATTAGAAATTAATATCACTATGTCTATAGACCTCTGATAGGAGGAGGATTTTGAAAGAATATTAGTCAGCATGCATTATATTATTTAAATAATTGCGTAAAATCATTTAATATATGTACAAAATGTGAATCAAAACTAAAAAATGACTTAAATAATAACCATATTTACTGTGAGAAATAGCAAGTCCTTATTAATAGTTAGAAAAAAAGAAAATCAGAATATTGACTTATTTTTCAAATATATATGTATATGTCTGTATGCATCAGTGTAGACAGAGTGGTACATAGATGTTTTATGGGGTCCTGGGCTCTGAAACTAAGTGTTGGAGTTGTTCTTACAGTAGCCTTTAGTGTTTAAACTTTATGGGAAAATGTTTTATAGGATCAGTTTTGTTTAAATTTACACCTGTTAATATTGTAATGTATTTTAAAATAATTACAGGCAACTTTAATTGTAGCAACTATGTGTAAGCACTAAATTATCTACTACAGTTGCTAAAGTGATATTGAAGTATTCTCAGGAGTTTAGAGGCTATTCTATAATTGCTACTAAAATACTAATAAAGTTTGCTCAGGATTCCAGAGTCCACTCCAAAGTGCTATGGAGAAATGATCAGAGAGTTACTAACTGAAGAAGAGATTCAGGTAAACACTTCAACAATTTGGCACTTAGGCTAAATTTTAAATCATGAAAAAGTCATTTTAAATAGAAACTTATGTTGGTTTGGTAGTAGTTATTTTCATAGAGAAATTGCAAAAACAATGTTTTTAAATCTCATCAATAATAATAGCTAAATCTAGTTATATAATAAGTCTCTATTTGTATATTTTCTTCAACATAATTTGCTCAAAATTATTGAAATATATGTCATCACTATGCCAAATCTGCAAGTTAGCACTGGTAATGTCACAATTCCTGAGATATAAGCAAGACAAAACGATTCATTATTTTTAATATTCTCTGAAGATAAATTACATAGTAATCAATAGTGATATATCCTCAGAAGGATGATACAATGAGAAAGTTCTTTACATTTCTGTTGGCTCTGATAGCAGAGCATCTTTTTCATTATCTCATATAAAGGTCAAACTGGAAGCCAAGACTCAAGACCACATAATCATCAACAAAGGGCTTCATAAAACTAAACAAAGGCTGACTCCATAGAAATCTGTTCATAGTTATAATGACTGGTTATAAAGTAGGGTTTGATTGTTTCTCATAAATAAGAAGTTTAGGCATCATATTATTATTTGTGCATATTTTATTTTTTATTTCACTGAGATCTCAAAATTTCATCAGGAAACAAAGTCAATATTGACTTTACCAATGTCAAGAATAGTTATAATTATTAGTCCTTATCTTACACAAAATTGTTGAATAGAAGTATAAAAATAAAATATCCTAAAACATTTTAGCAATAAAGAGTTAATAATAATAATAATACATAAAATGAAGAGAGGAAAAAATAAACAATGGTAACTATTACAACTTGACTTTTGATATCAAAGAGATTTAGAAAAGATTGTGAAGGAATTCCTTCTCTCCAGGTTGCTGTTATTACTAAGAACTTTGGCATTATTTTAAGAATAATGACAGAAATGAAAAACAACTGAAATATAGGTGGCACATGATGTCTATAGGCTGGCATTGTGAAGATGACCATAACTGGCAATGTGAAGAAAGTTCTAAGCTCAAAAGTCGGGATGTAGTTCCAGTAGTATCTGTCCCACCAAATGGGTGTATTATTCTGAGACTCACTTTTATACAAAACTGGTAATTTTACTTGATTTGTCTGCTTCAGAGGAGTCCTTAAGTACCAAATAAAGTAATTAATGTGAATGTGAAGCTTTAAAATGTGAAGTTTTATAGCAAGTACATTCATAAACACTTCAGCCCATGCTCATTTATTCTGTGTAGATGCATTGCCCTGTATTTTAGGCTTTTCTTTCTTATTTTTGCTCTTGTGACCCATTCTTTTCTTCCAAAATCATGATGTGATTAAAATACCTCTTTAGGTTGGGTGCTTGGTAGGATAGATTTATGACTGACTGAAAATACTGTTTCAGTAAATTTCTCCTGATATTCAGTGAAAAGAAGCCTTGTAAACTATTTATGGCTGTGTTCTTAAAGCCAGAGAATGTCAGAAAACAAATCCAAATTCTCCCAATTTTCCATTTCACAATGGTGTATATGAGTCTCGGTATTTGATATTCAGCTGCACAAGATATGCAATGTAATATGTTTATTTTATGGACAAGCAATTTGATATAGTAGAACCAATATCTGGAAATAGTATCTTATTGCAAATGTTGTTTAGAGAAGAATAAGACTAAAAACTACATTTTAAATTCCTTAGAGGAATCAGTGATTCAGGCAACAGAAATCAAAGTCAAATCAACCTCTGATTCCTTGCCTTAACTTGGACAGTAATGAACAATTCTGTTGAGTATTTGGCATATATTCTCTTCCCAGAATCTTTCCTGTTTCTCTTTAGCATCTCTTAATTTTCATACCCTCCCCTGGAAACTGATAGGAGATGGCCAACAGAGTCAGGAATCGATTGCCATAGTGCATGATAGTGATTTTGAAGTAATGACAGTCCCTATTTTCTGTCTCAGTGATTAGAAGGGCTAAGGAAAGCAAAATTTTAAAAATAGCAATGATCTACAAAAACAGTACTTTTAGAAGAACATAAAGTTACCTAAAAACAAATAGTGATGATTGTTGAATTAGAAGTAAAAGATTGACTAAGTATTAAGGGATTTTGAAAAGAAAGTATGCACATAAAGGAATAAGTTTAAATTGTAAAAAAAAAATGATGTTTTAGATTTTGGATGATATGCCATGTATAAGTAATTAAAAAGGCACCATTACAGAGCAACACAAATAGTTTGCTTTACTAACTACCAATAACCTACTTATTCAAAAAAATGCTGAATGGAAAGATATTTATGTGTTGACATTATATCTGCTGATATTATTAATAACTTAAAATTCTGTTTGTTTAAATAGGTGTAGGAATCAGCATTAAAGGAATGAGCTATTTCATGAGAGAAGGGAGTTTCTCTTTACAAAGGATAATTGATCTGAATGTCTTACAATTTTTATTATTCATTTATTTAAACAGATAATTTCTAATTTACACATGGTAAAACTAACTCTTGTTGATGCATATTATATGTTTTTTTTAAGATTTATTCTTTATTTATGCATATAAGAGCTGGGGTACAGGCCAGAGTCTAGGAGGTGAGAGGATTCACCAGAGACGGAGTGGGGGCAGAACAGGCAGATGGACTGAAACACACCCCTGAGGGGAACAGCGGGTAAGGCAGGAGAGGTCTGCTATGCCATGTGAGTCCCCAACCTGGCAGTGGGCAGGGATTGAACTCATGCTGCAGTGGCTGCCATTTGCTTCATAGTGCATTAATTAACCCACTGAGCCACCAGGGACTTTGACAAACACGTCAGCGTGTTCCCAGCACCAAAACAAAAGACAAAAGAGTGACAACATTTCCAAGAAATTTTCTCATACTATTCTTTTGAAATCAGATTCTCCCCTCTGTCACTTAAGCTCTGTCAACCACTGAAAGATTCCCTGCCCTTGACCCTGTGATATAAAGGGAATCATATATTGTGAAAGATTTAGAATCTGGCTTCTTTCGTTTTGGATAATGTATTTGAGATTTACCTGTGTACTTTGTACATCAGTAGTCATTTCTATTTTATTGCAGAATTGTAATCCAATGTTTGTCTGTATCACAGTTTGGTTATTTCTCATTTAAAAACACATTTAGGCTGTTTAGTTTTGGGCATTTTTGACTAAAACTGCTTAAACACTTACATGGACGTTTTGATGGTGAGATGTTACTATTATGAATTATAGATGGTGATAATAGTTTTGTTGGGGATAATAATTTTGTTAATAGTTTTTGTTGATAATAGGTTTTCTGATAGCAATGGGAAGGCTATTATCCTATAACATCAGGGACCAGGACGAAGTACTCAAATATCAGGAGGAGATAGTATAAGTAACAATGGTGAGGAGGCTGTGAGGGATCTAAACAGCTATGTGGTTAGTTGATCAAAGAGTAGAGACTAGATAAATAGGAATCTAACAAACAAAAATAATTAGGCTAGAAGGGTCAGAAGACTTTGGTAAGATTCCCTAATAATATGATGACTTGAGACTGAGTCAGTTTTCAGAACTAAAGTTATTGACTGAAGGAGAGAAAATGGAAAAAACCTTGAAGTACTAGATTGAGTTTATAATAATGGTAATGACTTTTTCCATCCCTTCCCTTAAAGAGACCAACTGAGATTTATTACAATGACTATATACTATGACTAGGGGAATTTTAAGGACTGCCTGATAGATTTTAAGTTGACATTGCTGCTAGTTATCTCAAGTGATATAAAAAACCTGTTAGAATTAGATTGTATGGTGTCCAGGTAGTATGTAGATATTGGCCTAAGTCCACCTTACACTGATTCCAATAAGTCTGTAAGGCAGGTCATTTCCAATCTTTGAAAGTATAATTGAAGTGAACAACCTTGGTAACTGGCAAAACTCCTACAATTTCTTATGGAGTTGTATTTATTATAATGGGGAAATGGAATCCTACAAAATGGACACCCCCTGACTGTCCAAGAGAGTATATGAAACCCAGTATTACCCCCAGGGAGACAAGGGTGAGTTTATTGCTACCTTTAAATACCTAAGGGATAAAAAGATGGTAGGTTCCAAAGTATCTCCATTTAATTCATCAATCTATTCTTACAAAAAGCAAATGGATTATGGAAGATGTGGTAAAAACCCAACCAAGCAGTAGTTTCAATTTCAGCTATTGTTCCTGATGTGCTGTTATTGCTAAAGCAAATTAACTTGGCCTGAGGTACATTTTATATAGTTGTTGAGGTGATGAAAGATTTTTTTTCCATCCATACCAGAAAAGAGCTTTGGAAAGAGTCCACATCTTTTTGCAGTGGTACAGCAGTATACATTTAAACTATTGAATCAGTTATATGATCTCTGTTTTACTTTTTATAATGCTCTATAAAGACTTTTAGTTTTTGAGCATGTTGCAGAAATCACATTAGACAACTTTGTGAATGACATTATGTTAATTGGATTAGAAAAGAAAGAAATAGTATCTGATGTAAGTCTTGATGTAACACACATGATCCAGGAAGTGAGAATTAAATCTGGAAAATCAGCGACACCCAACAATAATGACATTTTAAGGGTCCAGTGGTCTGAGGAGTGTTGAGCATTCTTTCCAAAAAGACAAATTATTACATGTTGCACCTCCTCCCACTAAGAAGGAATAGAACACTGGTGAGGCCTCAGTAGGTACTGAGGCAGAATATTTCACATTGTGAATTCTACAACTTACACATCAGTTAAAAAATGGTTGATAAAAATATAATTTGCATACTATGAAGAGGATCAGTTGACAGAGAACTGATGGACACCCTTGGGTAACACTTTTTGAAGAACTGACCTTAATTCAAGTGATTGTGAAAAATTGCATCCTTCCAACAACCATAAGTAAACTATACAATGAATATTTTGGGGGTAAACCTTGAGAAAACTGAAATCTTATAAGAAAGCCAGGACCAGAAGATCTAGGTAAGTCACATTCCTAATGTAGGCATTTTTGTCCCCTAAAGATATTGGGGCCACTGTTACTGTGATGTATAAATGTCTAGATTATATACTCGAGCAGTTCCTTGTGCTCTCTACAGTCTATCGTTCTCAGTCTTGAATTTATTATCTCCATCTTTCAATGACTACAGCATCGTACAATGCAGAATCCTCTCACCTCCCCCCCACACATTACTGGCCTGTACCCCAGTTCTTGTATGTATAAATAAATAAATATTTTTTTTAAAAAAAAGGAGATGAAACAGTGGGGAGATGAGCATGAGGTCAACTGAACAGATTTTGTGATGCAGCACTTAGAAACCAGTCATTTTTCTTAAAATAATGAGATGACCTCATGAAGGTGAGAGCTTAGTGATGAAACTACAATGGCATTGTTTCATAGTCCATGATGAATTAATACTCTAGACAATTATCTCTTTGTTGTGTTTATTTCTTTATGGCCTATGGATCTAGGCATAGAGTATTTGGATATGAGAATTTAGGGGAGTAAGTAGCAATGGCCCCGCTTACTTACCACCACTTGCAGAGGCTCACTTGAATAAATATGTGTTACTCCTATTCATAACTCTAGATCCTGCAGACTTAGGTCTTGACTTCCAGAGGGAAATGCTTTCAATAGAGGATACAGAATAAGATTCAAGCTGTGTCTAGCCAGTTACTTTTGTTAATTGTTCATCCAGAAAAAAATAAGTAAGATTTGCTTTTGCAGTGTAGCATGTCTGCCTCCAGACTGCTACAAAGCACACTTCTCTATTTTCCAAATTTTCTTAATTCACATGGTTTAGTTAACATAAAATAATTATTTTAAAAGATGAATTAACAAAAATTTACTTACCTAATTATTAAAAGATGAAAGCAAGTGGGTCTGACTGTCAGTATAGTTAATGGTATAGGTAATGCATGAAGCTGGGCATGTTGATGCTGCACACAAAAATTTTTACATTTTTGTTCATGACCCTTATGTGAATGACATTTACTCGGTTGGTTTTCTATTTTGATATATTACTTTGATTTCATCCCTTGATCCTGCAGTAGTATATCCATGTTAATCTGGAAAAATTATCTCACTTTCTAATCAAAGTTATTTACATCTGAAAATCCAAATAACAATGGCACTGGTTCACACATTTTAGAGGAATAAAATAATATTTGAGCCAGAAAAGTATGCTTGTAACTGAATGTGGTTTGGCAAATTATTTAAACCCTTAGAGCCACATATTCCTTATTCATAAACTGAAAATCTTAAAGTGAAATAATATTTCAAGTAGATGCTTAGTGCCTGATGCAATGTATGTTATAGTAATTCGTTGCTGTGACTTTATTGCTCTACAAGAACCTATTTGGTTGAGTAGACCTAGATTCCACTTTCTCTTATAATTTGCAAAATTGTCATGAAGGTAAATATACTTATGTGGGAATATATTATAATATATCAAATTTCCAAAAGAGCTATTTCCTTGAACGTGTCTTGCAAACATAAGGTTAATTTAATTGGAATTCCAAAAATTGATAAATTGTATCTAATCCTTTCTGGGGAGTGGTAATTTAAAATTCATCATCTATTTAAAATAAGCACAGGAGAGGGTCTTCCTGGTGGCACAGGGGTTAAGTCTTAGCGTTATGAAGCTATTGCCAGCCACTGTGGCCTGAGGTCGATCCCCGGTCAGGGAGCTGACCCACATGGTACAGAGGACCCCTCCTACCTCTCCCGCTGCTCCCCTCAGCAGTGTATTTCAGTTGATCCGCCTGTTCTGCTCCCCACTCTGTCTCTGGTCTGTACCCCAGCTCTTGTATGCTTAAATAAATAAATCTAAAATAAAATAAAATAAGAACAGGACTTGGGGGATGGACTGCGGGTGCTTTGCTGGTGGGTGGGCTCTATAACAACATTTGAAGAGGGAGATATTTTAATTCTAAAACACAAATGTAAAACAGTAGTAACTCGATAAAATAAAATAAAATAAGATGTCATCTCTTCCCATTCAGCTGATTATGATTACTTAAGTCCATGTCCTGGAAAGGATATGAAGAACCAATGGCTTACCACAGGAAAAGAGTAGTAATAGCAATAATAATAGTGATAAAATAAAAATAGATGTCACTTTTATCATGCCTGGTCTCAATTTGTTCTTATGAGACATTGCTTAAAGAACATAATTAAATAATAGTTTAAATCCTATAAATATATAATTAGGCTTAGAAATGAAACCAAGTGTTCTTCAATGTCAATTGCCCTATATGTTTTTTAAAACTTAATGTCCCTATAAATGAGACCACAACTATGACACTTCACATCCTCTGAGCCAGAGCTGTATAATTAATGCAAATTAAATTTTGTTTGGATTTAATGTTAGATTTTTTTTTCTCATTGCTATGATTTCCCTTATTTGTATCTCTAGGCTCTTCATGTTTCATTCAGAATGAGAACAATAAAAATATAGATTTGCATATATTCTCTTTGATCTTTATAAGATCAGCCATAATCCTAAGCACTGCTTTAGCAGTTAAAAAAAAGAACAAGAAAAGACTAAAAATCTTAGCTAATAAGGTCAGATAAGATACTTGAAAAACTGTGAAAATTATGTTAGATAAAAGTATTTGCCTCAAAACTGAACTTAGGAAATAAAATCTAAATAAGATCATGATCAAATATGAGAGATAAAACATGTGCAAATTTTGTGTGGTATTGGTATAAGGATGAAATAGGTGATTTATTATTTTTGGGCAAGTACACCAAAATACAGCCCTAAGAGCAGTATATCAGCATTCTGGCTTACCTTGCTTGGTTTTTCCTCAGCAGTGACCTTTGATGGTTTTGAGATAAGCTACTTGTCTGGCTTCAAAGACATAAAATATTTTCTATTTCATCTCTAACCCTACATCCTCATATTCTAATTTCTCCTGCAAAATATACCAAAATGGTAAAACAGAAATTATGCCAAACTTCTAACCTCTTCTTTAAGAAATATAATGCCTTTATTCTTTTATAAGGGAAAGAGATGAATACTTTTCAGATTGAAAGAATTAATAGCTTGCTCAACAATGTTCTAACAATGAGTAAACATCAAGACAGAGGAGATTTCAAATTTAAAGACTTAAAGTTGCAAGTTGTTTCTACTCTGTACACTGCTCTTCTTGCTCAAAGTCTGAGTTTGAAGTAGTCTGTAATGCATTCCTTAGGAATCTTACCCTAATCTGAGTTCTATTTGTCGTCGTTAAATTGTTATTAAAGTACCACATGGTACATGACAATAATGGAATATTACTCAGTGATCACAAAAGACAAATACATGCCATTTGTGACAAAATGGTTGGAGCTGGAAGGGATTATACTAAGCAGATTAAGCCAGAGGGGAAAAGATGAATACCAGATGGTGTCACTTCTATGTGGAATCAGAGGTCTTGTAGCAGTTGTTTTGTGTCCCACTACTCTTAGTTATGGATCTATTTATTAAAATGAAAAGAACCACTACCTTGAAATTAAAAGAAAGGAAACTGAAATCTAACAAAATTAATTTTTATACAAGATTTCATGATGAGTCAGTAGATCATGTGGGTGAATAATTTGTTCTACTCCATGCTGATTGGAAAATATTTTTTCATGGAAAATATTTAGATAGATAAATTGGTTTGCATATATATTTGGCATTTTAGAGCAAAGAAATGTCATGACCTGAATCTACTTACATAGAAACCTTATGAAAATACAATCTTTCCCCTACTTATTACTCTAACTTCCTCCCATAAACTTAGTTCTGCTTTAATTATCCAAGTATAACTCAGAGAATATAATGAAAATATTATTTTTGAGTATTTCTATATTTTCTTACTCTTTTATATGATAACAACTATCAATATTTAAACTGATAAAGTAATATGCTATTAGAAATATTCAACATACAAATATAACTCTAGTATTTGTGAAAGCACACAAAAAAGGAAATTTACTTTGTTAAAGCTGAATATTCAAAACATGTACTGAAATAATTCTGAGCTAAATAGGAGCTCACAGTATTTGTGGTAAATTGTTCAGTGTGCACTGAGAATTAACAAAATCAGAATGTTTGTTGAAATTATGTGGCGATTCAGCCTCTTTAATTTTATTTAATTTTATTCAGCTGTATAAGATCACTACATAAATGATCTTAGCTTGTCTTAGAAATTGAAATTATTTCATAGTTCTTCAATTCTTGGGCTCTTTGTCAGAAATCATACAGCACCATGGAAACTCTTAGATTCAGATGGAAGATTATTGTAAACAAATAAACACACTTGCCAAATTTCATTAGATGTTATATACATATTATTTTAAAATATTGTAAAATTTTCTTAAACGTTAGTGAGAATGGTTGCCTTGTGTCAAGTGTAAAGGAGAAAGTTTATTTGTAAAGCTACTTAGATTCAAGACACATTCAGTTACCATATACTCAACAGATGATCTGGTGTACTTACATGGAAATAAATTTTGAAGTGTTTAATAGAATTAGCATTTTTCCTGACTTCTAACCTTACATGTTATTGTTCCTAGGTTCTAGGATTTTTCTCATTATAACTAAAAGTAGTTGATTGATATAGCAAGTAGCAAGGGAGGGAGTTCTGATTGTGATTAGAAAGGGAGATCATCTAAGTCTCGCTGAGAATGAGCTTGCCCTGAGAAGCCCAGAGCTACTAATGATGAAAGCAGTTCTCAGGTCTTCATCTGGGGCTTCTAAGGGGTCTCATTACTCTTGAGTCCTTAAAAGTCACTAGAATGGAATTCCTTTGGGCTGAAAATTCAGTAAATACATTGCAAAAATGTTTATTATAGTTCATAAATGGCCTCATACCTTCACTTTTGGCTTTACTGATAGGTTGTTCATATTTGCTTTAAATCATTACTATTGAAATGATTAGGAAAGGAGGGAAACCATATTTTTTACTTCTGTTCATTTTGAGCATTATTATTTTTCAGTTAAACTTGAAAAAAAATGTAACATAAGATATGTAGTGTAAGTATGCACATACATCAATAATATCACCAAGTTTTGGACCGATTTCCAGAATTATCTCACCTCCACAAGGATAATAACTACAAAAAAAGCACATTTGTTTTTGAACTCAATGGAAATGGAATTATCTGTTATTTTATCTTGGAAACTTTCATTTAAAATGTATTTGTAAAATTTGTAAAAGTGTTATATGTAGTTATTATTTAAGTGGTTATGATAACATTCTATTTTATTACTGCACTACAACTTATTTGTCTATTCTGTGATATATAGATATTGAGATTTTTTTTCCAGTTTGGGAGTGTCTGAATATTACACCATGAAAGCAGAGTGCATGTCATCAATGAATATGACTCTGCATTTACTTTAGGTATGGAGCTGGGAACAGCTGTTACAATGTGCCAATCTTTGCTCCCATCAGCAATGATCAGAATTCCTGCTGCTTATGTCTTTAAGAAAAAAATAAAATAAAGGTTCTGGCTGTGTAATGGACATTTCATGATACTACTTATTGTTCTGGTTTGAATTTTCTTTATGACAAAAATTTGGAATCATGCCTATTTATAATATAATATGCAATATAGATGAGACACTATTAATTTTTACTTCATTAATATAAAGTATAATGTAATATATACTGATTATCCAAAATATATTTTATATGTACATAAATTCACATATATAGGCATGCATTTAACATTTATGCATTTATATATTATGCACGTTTATATATATAGTTACCCATATGATTACACATATAAATATATTTATGCATTGTTGAACAACTAAATGACCAGTTTATATGTTTTTAACATTGCTGTGTTCAATTCATTTAAACCATCTTTATTTTGTTTAAATTCAGAAGGAAAAAATTTCTATAAGTTTGGTCATTCATATTTTTAGAATCTTAAAAAGATATTTTTCTTACATGTCATATATAAACTTAATTCAATATTATGGTTATGTGAAAAGATTATATTGTGTTTTACATTTAGTATATTTCTTCTTTTTACTCTCTTTGTTCTCCATGTTGAGGAAGTCTTGTCAGTAGAGAAAAATATGAATGTATTTGCTTCAGGCAGATGTTTATATTCTCTTAACTTAGTGACTCTGGGAATAATAGAAGGGGGTATGCAACAACACCGATTATGGATAATTGAACCAGTGTACATTTTTTCAAGCAAAAAAGAAACCCACGCATACCATTGATATGTGAAAATACTTTGCAAAATTATTAACCAATATGTCTTTTAAAATTATTCAATGCAAAATTATTATACAACAGATGTGCTTTGTAAGGTGCTTGTAAAGAAATGTATGTCGTCACTGCAAAATTATAGGTTAAGTGATTTAGAATTCCAGAGTACAGTGACAAAATGGGAGATTAGAAAGACAAAGCATAAATTTCACCATGTAAATTTTATGATTTTTTAATATAATAAATAATCTACATAGATATGCCTCTTGAAATTTTTCAAAATTCAGTTATGTCTGAAGCAAAAGTTAATAATAGTGCCACTTTAAAACATTCTAAATCCAATGTCCCTCTCCTTGTATACAAACTTTTACTAGATGTTTTTGCCCTATACATTAACATACAAATGCACATACCTACAATATTCATATATGCGTGAATATGTATTTTACATATGTGCAGCAAATTAATATGTAAAATATGTTACTTTCTATACTTATATAAATGCACATCATATATATCAATCTGTACATATATGTGTGTTTATAAATATATTGATGCATATAAAATAAATATAAATACAAATGTACATATATAATTATATTAACAAATACCATAGCCTTCAATTTCTAACACTTTTTTGAAGGTTTATTTATTTATGCATACAAGAACTGGGGTACAGGCCAAAGGTGCAGGAAGTGAGAGGATTCACGAAAGACAGAGTGGGGAACAGAACAGACAGACTGACTGAAATACACTGCTGAGGGGAGCAGCAGGTGAGGCAGGATAGAAGAGGTCTACTGCACCATGTGCGACACCTTCCTAGCCAGGAATTGAACTCATGCTATAGTCTGGGCTATGGATAGCTTCAATAATGCTGAGTCTTAACTCCTTGTGTCACGGGAGGCCTCAATTTCTAAAACACTTTTAAGCTTTGTTTTCAATACAATGAAAAAGTAAACTGGGATACTTTTTAAGATATTTTTGACATTTGCCCAAATCAAATGCTGCTTTTAACTGACTTGTTATCATTTTAAAAGAATATTAAGATCTGCTTCCATTTTGTCCATTAGTTTGTTAAGTTATTCTAGGAGTCCCCTTTCCTAAATACTTGCTATTTTACAAAATAATGTTTTAGGTATAGCTGTTTGGTACCCATAAATTTCTGAGTAAGCATTAATTACCATATTCCATGCCATAGCAATACTAAATGGCAGCTACCTCAATTTCAGTGTCGTCTTGTTTTAGGTGTTAGTGAATTGAATTTTTTTTAAATTTATTTATTTATGCATACAAGAACTGGGGTACAGGCCAGAGATTGAGGGGGGTGAGAGGATCCACCAGAGACAGAGTGGGGAGCAGAACAGGCAGATAGACTGAAATACACTGCTGAGGGGAGCAGCGGGCGAGGCAGGAAAGGTCTGTTGGGCCATGTGGGTCTCCTCCCCAGCCAGCAGCAGGGATTGAACTCGTGCTGCAGTGGCTGTGATCTGCTTCATAATGTGTTGCTTATCTCACTGTGCCACCAGGGAGGCCCTGAATTGAATTTTGAGTTCTGCTCTGCTACATACATTAGTCTTTGGACTAAGATTGTTAAAAATAATACAGAAAGTTAGATACAAAGAATACACAGAAGCCAATGTGATTGATAAATGAGTGAAATATACTTGTTGTGTCAATAAGACTTGCAAAAACTGAAAGTGTTAAAGATAAAATGAATTGTAAGGAAACAATCTGAGCAGATACATTGGAAGATTAAATTTATGAAAATTCAAGTTCTTATTGTTAATTATAGAATTAGTGTCCAGATACTTCCTAATTTCTTAATCCAATTCTATACACAAGAGGACAAGGGACTTTTTGTTCAGAAATTTGCTGTTCCATAGCCCCATAATATATTCTTTGCTTCAATGTTCCTTTAAAATAATTATCCAGAAATCACTTGGGCATTTGACAGAATGTTCACCTGGGATAAACATAGCCCACATTTAGATACCTGAAAACAATCTAGTTACAACATTGCAAAGCTACTTTGAAAGTATTACTCTTAACTTGTATTTCAAAATTTAAGGAAACTTCTCTTTGAATGCATTAAAGTATCTTTTCAGTTACAACTGGTCATTTATACTTAGAGTTTCTTTTAAAAATAATGATGACTTTTTTTTGTATTCAGGTGCATTTCAACACAATAGGCTTCATCAATAGAGATTTGAAATTAATAGGGATAGATTTTAAGAAGATAGATAGGATATAGTGCTTCAAATATACAGTAGGTTCTTTTTATTGGACAGTAGTTTTTTTCTCAATGTCTTTTGGGTAAAAGTTCAAATATAATTTTTATTGTTGTGAATCACTATTAAATTGGTATAATTTGATCAAGCAACTAAGAGAGAGATTGGATATTGTCCTTGGAGTACTCCTACATCCTGTATTTTTTAATATTCACATGCCCAAATGAAATGGGATGGAGCTGGTCATCCTTCAATTTTGTTTGCACACTTGTACAGATATTCATTTATGTATTTCTATGCTTAGACATACATCATAAAAATAAACCATTAATTAGAGATAACTTAAATGAAACTTAACTTTAACAAGAAGTTTTGGGGACATAAAGATCAGTTTGAACTATAAATATTGGTGAATCATCTAAAATTTTACTATGGTATATTTAATGTCCATATTAAAATTGCCTTTTTACTTGCAACAATATAAAGTCACAAATGGGCATACATATTCATAAATAAGAGTAGGATTAAAATACATATGCATTTTTGAATATTTTCAAATATGCATATGGATTTTTGAAAATTTTGAAATTTTCTTTACATTATTCATAAACAACAACGGATGTAGCAATATAGAATTTGAAATTTGCCATTGAAACATGTTTCCTATAGCCTTGTGTGACTACTACTTATTTAAGCTGCATACTAGTGCTTTCTTTAAAAGACAATGAAAATGTATTGAATGTTCAAGGTTGGCTGAACCTTGCAATTTGTCCTAAAGCCTAAGAAATTCACCCACTGGAAAACAATTATAAGATGACAGTGTTTGACATTTTGCAAAAATCACATAATTCCTGTTTCTTTTAATTTTATTTTTCTATGTGAAGTTGACTATAGTAAATATCAAATGATTATTTCATTTCAGTTTTGTAATTTTTCGTCGTTTCGTAAAAAAGATCACGTATTTTTAATTAGGGCTAGCAGTCTTTTTGAGTAAAGATGAAAGAACTTGTCAACAGATATCACTAAATTGTACTTTTTTTTTTAAAGATTTATTCATTTATGCATATAAGCACTGGGGTACAGGCCAGAGGTGTGGGGGTGGTGGTGAGAGGATTCACCACAGAGAGCAGGGAGCAGAACAGGCAGGTCAACGGAAGTACACTGCTGAGGGGAGCAGCAGGCACAGCAGGAGAGGTCTGCTGCACCATGTGGGTCCCCTCCCTGGCCGGGGCAGCAGGGATCGAACTGGTGCTGCAGTGGTTGCGGTTTGCCTCATAGTGTGTTGTTTAACCCACTGCGCCACCTGGGAGGCCCTAAATTGTACTTCTTATTGAGGCCTCCCTGGTGGTGGAGTGGGTTAAGCAAAGCACTGTGAAGCAAACGCAAGCCACTGCAGCAGGAGTTCAATCCCTGCTGCTGGCTGGGGAGGGGACCCACATGGCACAGCAGACCTCTCCTGCCTCGCCTGCTGCTCCCCTCAGCAGTGTGTTTCGGTCAGTCTGCCTGTGCTGCTCACTGCTCCTGTATCTGGTTAATCCTTTAACCTCCCTGGACTCTGTCTGTGCCCCAGTTCTTGTATGCATAAATAAATAAATCTTTAAAAAGTAAATAAAATAAATTGTACTGCTTATTCTTTATCAAATCAGCTAAGGCAAAATTGATAATATACTGCCATGAAAGAGAAAAGAGAAAGAAAACATAATCCTTCAAGAAGTTACTATTTTCTGAGATTTCACAAATTCATATTTTCACAAATATCTCTCTGCACCTTCAGTTTCATAAATATTAAAAAATATAATCTTCATTAGCAATTTCAAGTTGGAATTATGAAAGGGAATAAAAATGGTTTAACATTCCATGGAAAGGTAATGTCTATTTACATTAAAAAAATCAATATATATATATACATAATAAAAAGGTTAGAAAAGTTATATGATTTTTAGCATAATTCCCTTGTGCTTTCTCAATATGTTTCCTCTGTTCACATGTAATGATCATTAAGGTTGCATTTGTAAATCTAGAACTTACACTTAAATGCTAACATATCTTTATATATTATATATTAATTTGTATTATTTTAATTTATACAAAATTATATCTATAAAATATGTGTATACATATTTATATAGTGTTGTGTTTTTCCACTTAATAATATAATTTGAATCATATTGTCTGAAGTAGAGAAAGTTTTAATTTCCAATTTCTATGCCTTACTATATTGGTGAATAATAATACAATGTTGACTAGAATTGGTAGGAGACATGTGTCTTGGTGGAAAGTGTTCAATATTTATTTCCCCATTAAGTATGATATTAATTGTAGGATTTTCACAAATTTCCTCTACCATATTAAAGAAGTTTCTATTCCTAGTTTGCTAAGAGCTTACTGAGTTTTGTCTAATGCTTTCAATACCTATTGAAATTAGTGTGTTTTCTCCTTTATTTTGTTTATATAGTAATCCAAATTGATAGATGCTTGCATATAAACCAATATTGCATTTAAAGACAATATGTAAATTTAATTCCACAGTTTTTGTATTTTCCAGATTTGCTGTGATAAACATCTTTGAATGTTGGATCTTGGCTAACTGTCCCTAGGTATTCTTTTATTACAAATGTGGAATCATTTCTGAATTGTTATTATATGACTGAACATAGTTATTATGATTTCAGCAACTGATGAATTTATTGCATAAAGTGATTGAAAATTCAAAGTGGTTCTGATTTTAGGCATAGCTCCATCAGGTTTTAAATATCTCATTAAGTCAATTTTCTTTTTTTCTGGAGCTTGTCATCCACATGTTGTGAACATGATGTTCGTTGTAACCCTGTGACTCATCTTACTAGTTATCTTCTGTTGGAAAGAGAGATGACTCCCAAATAATCCAGCCAGGCCAATCTCAGAGAAGATTCTGACTGTTCTGATATGGTGTTCATGCCCATTGTTGAATGACCCACGTTCAAAGTCAGGAAAGTAGGTGTGGTCACATTTGGATTTAGCTAGAACTGGCAAGAGGGGTTGGGTCCATCTGATCAAAAGAAAGAAATTTCCAAAGGAAAAAGTTGCTAAACAGGAAAATTCTACATTTCTAACATAGTAGTTAAACTTTCATTTTAGAGAGTATACTTTATCAAGACAAAATGCTTTGTTCTTAAAAAGTATGTCTTTAGGAGACTCCCTGGTGGCGCAAGGGGTTAAGTCACAGCACTATGAAGCACCCACAGACACTGCAGCACAAGTTGAATCCTGGCCAAGGAGGTGAACCGCATGGCACAGCAGACCTCTACTATCTCTCCCACTTATCCGCTCAGCAGTACGTTTCAACCTGCCTGTTCTGTTCCCCACTTTGTCTCTAGTGAATTCTCTTACCCTCTGCACCTCTGGCTTGTACACCAGTTCTTGTATGTGTAAATAAATAAACCTTTTAAAAAAACCTATGTCTTTAAATCATGTATGGTGTAAATATCATGAACAGCCCTTTAAGTTAGCAGTTTTCTGGTTATGTGTCATAAACAGGAAATTATTATTTCCTACTTTAAATTTCCATAGATGGATGTATCCATTGTACTCCCCAAGAAAGAAAAAATATGAAAGGAACACTTTCTCAAGATTGGATTTATTTATCCAATTAGTGTAACTGGTGAAAAAAATAGTAAGCAGACTGCATACCTTCCCTTTCTGGTTTTCTAGGTATAAGACTTTACAAACTAAAGTTTCCTATTTTCCATATGACAAATTAAAATACTTAGTTTGCTGTTGTTGTTGTATTAAGTACAGTTAGAGAAATACTATTAACCCATTAGGCTTCATCTTAAGCTATATCCTCAAAAACAACTTGTGTCAACAGTGATGTTCACATTTGCTCTCTATTTGTGTGATGTCTGAGGTTTGGTTTCTGAACATGGAATGAATCCCTAAAAGCCCCATATATATATATATATATATATATATATGTATATATATATATATATATATATTTTAGAAACTTTGAGAGATAATCACAGATAATTTACTAGGGTGGAAAATTAAAACTTTTTGGCTAAGGCAAATTCCCGTAGGTTAAGAGGATTTTTGTTGAAATAATTTAATTTCTGGCTTTGGCTAAACCAGTTTTACTGGATATCAGCCTAGATTACAGTCCTTTAAGGAATCAGGCATCAGAATGGGATGCCTGGTTCTCATTTCATCTGGTTAAGTTTGAACATGATAAAAATACTAGGAATATGTTTTTAATTTTATTTTTTGGACTTAAGAATTTTAGGTTTTGATTTCTGTATAATTTAATTTGAAGGAGCAATATATCTAATTTATGGCCTATAATTTCAACTTGAAATGATGAGAGAATAAATATTGCCAAATTTAGCATATTTTATAAATATTTCATTGGATATTATATGTTATGTGTCACATATAAATATATATTATGTAAGTATATACTGAGTATTTATACTTTATATATTTAGTATTTGAATAATACTGACATTTAACGATTTGGAGTAATTGCCTAACATCCATAAGCCATTTCAGAAACACATGTCTTGATGTAGTTGATATAAGACTGAGACTAACGTATCAATATTTTTGCTTGGAATGCCTTTTAAAAACTGGGGTTTAGGGGTAGAAACTGAGCTGCCGTCATAATACTGGGAGCATTCCTAGTGGACTGTCAGGCTGGTGATAAGACCACAGCTCTATAAAGGAAACAGACTTGTTTCCCTTAGAGGATCAATTGTTAAGACTAGTGGGTATAGAAAATATGACTATGGGGGAAGTGGGGGAAGGAGCAGCCAGGATCTCCAGTGAGGGAAAATAGAGGAGAAATATGTTTGTCCGTGTTCTCCACAGCTACTCTGTATTCCTGATTCCCCCTTATAGAAGAGCAATCGCTAAAGAAGGGCGAGACTGAGCAGGAAAGACAAACAGGGAACTGAGCACGAATGCACAGCTCAGCTTTGGCTTCATCTCACAATTCTGTTTTCCTGAAATCTCCCAATTCTGTACTCATCAAGTGGTAAACTCACTGAGGCAGAGCCCTTTGTTTGCTGTTTAAGCTGCTTTGAATTCAGAAAGGAGGCTATAAGAAGTATAATTGACTGCAAATAAGGATGTATTTAAAATATAAAGTTGTAAAACATTCCCAGAGATGTTTGTTGCTAATCCGTGGGATGTACTGAATACAGCCAGCCAGGCAATTCTGCAACAAATGAATCCTCCTGGTTTGGAACTAATACAAACAGTCATTAGAGGCAGGGGACTGTGGTCATAAATAAGCTGTTGTTCAGCCAACTGTTTGATAGGCTGTTTGGGTACCTCCTTCCTATTAGCTCTAAAGACTTAGGTCTATTATTGTTTAAATCTTTACATCAGTGTATTTTCTCTCCCTGTGTTTGATCTATCCTGTCTGTGAACTTTGACTTTCACCTCTGCTAAGCATTCCCAGTAAAAAGAGACCTTTGTATTTCAAGATATCAGAGGTTTATTCTAAATCACGGATGCCACACAAAACATTGCCCAGGCTCCATATATCCTTCCCTGGGTCTATCACACCCATGATGTATACAAATGCCATACATATAAATTTAAATGTTTTGAGTAAATGTTTCAGGCTTAACATTGGGATTTTCAGCACCGAAAAGACATAACAAATAATATTTTTTTTATTTATCCCTATAATCTTTATATTGCTTCACTTTTCTGTTACTATCTCACTAACAATATAGCTCTCAGTAGCAGTGCATTTCCTATAAAATAACAGATTATGCAAAAGTATCCAGAGATAAATGAATATTCCAGTGATTCTAGAGTAATTCCAGCACTTGAATGAGAAGAAAACATTGCTGGAAAGGACTGAAATGTTATAAACATAATGCACCAATTTTAAATTACCACATAGGCAGGACTGAATTTATTCCTTTATAGTATTGGCCTAAAATATTGCAAAATTTAACTCAATTTTTTTCTTTTCTAGAAAAAGACATTAATATCATAATGAAGAAGTCCAAGCAGACCAGCAGAAATTACAAGTGTATGACCAATTTTTAGCATTGATGTAAATTTTCCTTTGTTCTCTTGCCCAGCCTTTCCAGAATCCTATAAAGTCAGTGTGGGCCCAAAGCCAATCACTTGTCGAGTTCTTACAAATCATTTCCTTAAAAGAGTGAAAATTATCAGACAGCTGCAGCAGTTCAGCTTACAGGGAAAACGTAGAATGTCATTTTCAAGGTAAGTATGCAGCTGTCTTCCTGTCACTTAAGGTTTTTTAAGACAAATCTAATTAAATGTCTACCTAAAAAGCTGACAGAATAATTCTTAGCATACTAATGAAATTTGTCATAAGGCAGCACCACCACCATTCTGCTTCTGTATTTTGCCTCTGGCTAGCAAACCTGGAAGCCCTCATTTGAAGTAAATATGTATAACTGCCTTCTTGACTAAGATGTGTATGGTATATATTACATTAAATTATATTCCACTTTTAAATTGAGTTCTTTGCTCAATAGAAAAGAGAACATTCTTCAAGATGGAGAATTCCGAATGCTTCCTGAAAGAGGAATTTTTATCTTGTCTTTTGAATTAAACATGTCCCTTAACTCTATCGTCTCTACCTATGCTTTCTTCTTTTTTTAATTTTGTAACATCTGAGAACACTATTTTGAAAATATTTAATTTTAGACCTGACACTGAGTTCCAGGATTAATTTTATTCATTTTTCTCAGTTCTCAGATATGTTTTTCTCTAATTTTAAGTTAGATAGCTGGCTGAAGCTCTCCAAATTCTAAACTTTTTAGTGGAATATAATCTTAACAAAACTTCCTTTCTCTTCATTATGTGAGTTTGTATTCAGTCTCTGAAATAATGTATTAACTAAATTCTTGACAAAATTTTATTATCTTTTAGGCACATACACCAGTTGAATACCTACTTATCAGCTTGCTTATCTATTTTTATCACAATTCAAATGGAAGTGTAAATTGTTATTTATTGAAAGAAAAATTTGCATCTCTGAATGAATTATGAATTTAGAACATGCATTACTTGAGGCATTGGCTGTGTCTCTATATGTTTCCTTAATTCAGGATTACAGACAAGATTGCTATTGCGTACAGATTAGTCCATTTAGAATGGCATTAGTCTTATATATCAGTTCTTATAAGTGTTAATTTATCAATAGATTCACAATTTTAATATTGACTAAAGATTATAGTATAAAGGAGGCCAGTGTGGGTGAATCAAAAGGAAATGTACTATTTAGTGGGGAAGAGATCTGCTTACAAAGTGCCTCCTTATCACATGTTTTTTTCTTGTTTTATAAGACTGCAAAGAAATTTTGAATATACCTGTGTATCTGAGAAAAGATCAGTAAAACTCGTTTTTTTTGTATTTATTTGATGTCCTACAATAAGCAACATTAGTAATAGAATCCATTCTCAAACTGCTATTAAAAAGTGATCCCTCAGAGGCCTCACTGGTGGTGCCTGGGGTTAATCCTCAGCACTATCAAGGGATGGGCAGCCAATGCAGCATGAGTTTGACCCCCAGGAGTACGCTTCAGTAGATTTACTTGTTCTGCTCCCTACTCTCTCTCTGGTAAGTCCTCTTAGCGCCCTCCTCTCCAGCCCCCCACCCCTCCCACACACACAGAAAAAGTAATCCCTCAGCACTGTGTTCTCACAATTCTTGTTTTCCTGCAATTCACATCGCTTTTGCTCAGATGTTGTCTAAGAAAGAAAAAGTTACCAAAAGTGAAAATATTTACTAATCAACTGACCACTGGATAATTTTGGTTAAAACTAGCTTTTATTCCTGTGAACTATGTCAGCCTCATTGTCTAGTTCTTAATCTGATTAAAATACAGTGCAAATTAATATTAAAGCCTTTAAATTTGGGAGGAAACTGAAAGGATTTGGTAAGACCAAAGAGGAGGTTAGGGTGATAGGTTTTTTTTTTTTTAAAGATTTTATTTATTTATGTCTATAAGAACTGGGGTGCAGGGGATTAGAGGATTCATCAAAGACAGAGTTGGAAGCAGAACAGGAAGATCTACTAAAATACACCGCTGAGGAGTGCAGCCCACCAGACAGGAGATGTCTACTGTGCCATGGGGGTCAGCTCCCTGGCTGTGATTGTGCTCTGTTGTAGTGGCTGTTGATAGCTTTGCCTTTAACCCCTGCATCACCGAAGGGGCCCGAAGGTGCTAGGTTTTTAAAATAAAGTGATTGTCAAGTTCTTAGGTTAATACCTACAGAAGAGAAAAAATCTGTAAGCATAAAAGAACTTGTTAAAGTGAATTAATTTTCAGCTATTATGAGAGCTTCATGGGCAAAGTGATGGAACACTTCATATTTGTCAAAAAAGGTATTTTTAAACTTCCAGTTATACCTGATGAAAAATACTCATTTTTGTCAACAATAGTTTGCAAAACCAATACCATTAATGTCTAATTTTTACTAAAAATGTGTTGCGTGGTTTGTTAAATGTAAACCCAACTCCCTATTTAATATAAAGTGTGGTTTTTTTTTAATACATTGTTGAAAAAAGTATACATTTTGCTCACTAATTTGAAATGTTCCACATTTAGGTGAATTTATGACAACTTTATTGGCGTATAAAAAGCATCATTTTAAATATGCCCACCAATAAGGTTTGACAATTGTATACATTTATATAATCAATCAAATCAGGTACACCACATTTAAGAGACTGTATTCCCTTACCACATCTGAAGTTTCTTATTTGCTTTTACACCATATACTCCTTATCACCTCTGGTTTAAGCAATCACTGTGGATTTACTTTTTAAATTGCTTTGTAAATTTTGAAATGATTATAGATTCACAGAAGGAGGTTGTTGAGATCATCAAGACCATGACCCTCACTTGACCCCCAACCTGACCCTACTCCCTGAGGCTCCTTCCTTCCCTCCCCCCTTGGAAAGTACATTCATTCTATTGTTCTGGTTCTACTTTGAGGACATGGCCTTGAGAGATCAGTAACTTATCGATATCATCTGCTCGCACACGTGACTGACACACCAGCCTCTATAAAGCTTAAGATTCTTGGGACAGGTACCCAGAGCTACCAGTTCAGAGATCAATGTGGAAGGAGCCTGCTAGGTAAGTCTCTTTGTTTATTAAAATACTACCTACCAACCTTTCCTCATTCTCTCCTAGTACTGGACAGAATGGGGTGGGGGTTGGTTTCCAATTGCACCTGGGAAACTCAGAGGCATTCTGGCTGGTGATTCATGCTTGACGCCACTGTTGAAGAGGGAGCTGTTTTTTTGTCATCTTTCTCTGGAGTAGGTAAATGTAAAAAACTTTCCTGCCAGGCCTCCTTTTTCCTGCTTGTTGGCTGCAGGGAGTGGGTTTTCCTTGGAGTCCTATTTGCACCTGTATGGACATAATTAATTTTCACATATCTCTGATATACTACTGCAACCTGAGTTTTTTGGGGTAGAATTCCATCAGGTTTTCTGCAGAGGTGATTGTATTCTTTGTGGATAAAGACAATTTTACGTCTCTTCAGTCTTGGTTTTAAATTTTTTTCTTGTCTTCTGAACTGGCTAGGCCAATGCAATATTGTGTCTAACCATGACTGTGGAGATAGAGGTCTTGTTCCCCAAGTTGGGGAAAGCATGCTATTTCTACTACTAGGTGTGAGGTTAGCAATAGTAGCTTTTCCTTCAATGCTCTTTGTCAGATCAGGGTGTATCATTGTGTATCTTCTTGTGTGGAGATTTATCTTTGCTTTTGACATTTTTTGGTGTCTTATAATGAGGAATGGATGTTTTTTCTATGCATTGAGTGTATCTTATGCTTTTCCTTTTTTGATTTGTTATATCATGAATCAGCTTGAGTAACTTTCAAATGGTAAATTCGCATTCCTAGAAAAACTCCATAGGGTCATGAGCTATTACATATGCAGTGCGGTTTGATTTGCTTAATATTTTGTTTACAGTTTTTGCAATTGTGTTCCTGAAGGTTTTTTTTTTTCCAATTTTCTTATGTCTAGAGTAATGTTTGTGTCTTAGCATGAATTAGAAAATCTGCCCTCTTCATTATCTAGAAGTGTTTGCATAAAGTTATTATTGTTTTTAGTATTTCTAAAATTTACCATTTAATTATATAGACCTGGTGTTTTTATGTATATATTTTAAAAAATAAATTCATTTTTGATATACAGCATTTCAAACTATTTCTTTTTGAGTGAACTTGTGCAGTTGTTTCAGGTAGGCAGGTAAGTGTCACAGTAAGTTCATTCCTGGTTACTTCACCCTAGAAGGTGGCAAATCCTTTCTATTTAAATACTTCTAGTAGGTATTGTTCAAAGGCAAACCTACAAAATACAGGGAAATGCTGCACATCAGAAAGCACCTGAGGATAATTTTCAAAGGGGAAAAGAAAACACCAAAGTAAGATTGAAATAATGGCCTATGCATTTTAAAATTAAGTGATTAAAATAATGGCTAGCACAAAATTTCTAACTTTATGTTAGTCTAACACCACTTAAAAAATGGTGTTTTCATGTTTAGAAAAATAATGTATCTTTACCTCAAAAATATTAAAAAAACAAGTTCTTATTTCTGAAAATTATAGAGAAATTTCCTGACATCAGTATGTATCTAGAAGGTTATTTTGAATTTTAGAAACTTGGAGGGAAATATTTTTTGAATATTTTTATTTACATTACTAAGAAAGAAAAAATTATATGAAAATTTGTTTCTATATTGGTAAAGACATTGTTATAAGAGTTTAAAATTAACTAACATTTTGCTTTATTTAGAAGAAAACTCATTGAATTAAATTATAATACATTTCAAAATCACTGTTATAAAGTTTAAAAATCATAAGCATGGGGCTGGCAGTTGAGGTTTTGTATATATGAATTTTTAAAAAAGATTTACTTATTTATGCATACAAGGACCAGGATACAGGCCAGAGGTTTGGGGATTGTGAGTGGGAGGGTGATAGGATTCACCAGAGGCAGAGTGGGGAACAGAACAGGCAGATGTACTGAAATACACTGCTGAGGGGAGCAGTGGGCGAGATAGGAGAGGTATGCTGTGTCATGTGGGTCACCTCCCTGGCCATGGATTGAACTCCGTGAAGTGCATGTTGTTCTTCCTTTGTATTGCTTTCATTGTCTAGCACACAATTAGAAGCTTATTACTCTTAAACATTTGTAAATTTACTAATTAATATTGTTATGATGTTTAATCCATTCTGTATGTATGTTTAATCCATTCTATATGTATCAGCACAAAACTGTTTCTCATTTTTAATATAGACTGTTTAGTTTCTAGTATATAAATAGTATGAATATAATTTAACTTTCTCGCTCTTAAGTGTATAAAGGATATGACTTTATAAATTTTATTTTAATGTCCAAAATCTAAATTCAAAAGCCTAAATTCATGATACGGTATTATTTCAGCTAAATCACTATTTTTAATAATACTGTTGTGTAATCACTATAGAACTAGTTTTTATTTCTTTTGCATGCATTTTATTACTCTTTATTAATGTTCAACATACTCTTGCTTATTGCAAAATGTCTTATTTTAGATTTTAAAAATTCAAAAAGTTGACTTCAAAAATTTATTATCCTATGATTGAGCAATTACCATTTAATTCTTGAAGACCATTCCATTTTTTAAGTAAAAAGTATTTGTAATCTACATTCTTGGTCATTTGTTACGTTTAATAGGTTCAGTGATTAGTCAGTATTGTTTGTGAGTGATTAAATTTTATTGTACCATTATGAAGAATAAAAGATATGTCACTCCTCTGAGAAACATTTAATAGTTGATCTAGTACATGTGAGAGAATTCTAAATTGGTAAAGAAATCCCTGAGGAAATTAGCAGATGGCTGTGAAAATCTATTTTAGAACATGTAGTTTTATTTAACAACATTCTGATCATCTTCCCCAGTCCACAGCAAGCTATCAAATGATTGGATCTACTTTTGTTTTTTATCCATAATGCTATGAACTACTTCAATAATAAACTTGCTACTTTGTCAGGCATTATCATTCATTCTCTGGCTTTACCCTGTCTTCCACTTACCTCACCTGCAGACCTATTTATCTTCAGAACAAGCGGCACTTCTGCATCTTCAATCCATTGGTCTTCATTCTTACTTCTTTTTCAGACATGACCAATTGCCACTTTAACTTTCTAAGCCTTCACAGTGTGCTGTGTTTTGATTTTCTGTCTTATGAACTTTGTTCCTGCCCCTTCTCTGTATCGTTCAAATATATCTTTTCATTCTTCCTGTCAACTCAAGCTTCTCGGTCAATTTCTGAAATGTCATGTTATTTGAAGTGTCCAAACATGAATTTTTTTTTCACAGTGAGAGCATATATATTCCATTTTTTAAAATTAGCATACTCATAGTTTGCAACTTTGAATTGTTGATAGAAATCAAAATAGTATTTTTCTCATATGTATATATTATAAATCTATTCTATACTTTAGTATATATTTTTCATGTATTTTCAGTTAAAAAATCATTATTTCTGTATAGTTTCTTTATCAACTCCCTAGTTTCCGTTTAGACATTGTGAGTTTTTTTGATCGGTGTCATGTAGCAGATGTTCATTAATAAAAGTCTCTTATATTCTAAGCAAACAACAACTTGTTTTGTTCACCTCTTTAAATCTGAAAAGAAAAATGTAAAGGTGATGCAAAGTTTTATATTCTAACTTTGGCAGAGATGCAGCACCTGGAATAATATGATTTAATTTCAGAATGTAAGAGGCCTAAGTATACACACAACCAAAAATATTTAATTATGTTTCATGCTTATATAGACCTTATTGACTTAGAAGTAATCAACCTATAAGATCATGAAGGAAGGCTTTATTGGTGAATGGGAATGTAACTGGTCTCATAACCAAGGAATAGTCCCAAATTTCCTATTCCCAAGGGACCCCGCAGAGTAGTGGTCTGAGCTGGAGTCAAATGTTTTATTTTTTATTTTTTATTTTTTAAAGATTTTATTTATTTATGCATACAAGCACTGGGGTACAGGCCAGAGGTGTGGGGGGGGTGAGAGGATTCACCACAGAGAGTGGGGAGCAGA